>JAHBCN010002359.1:93066-172945 GCA_019359885.1 Listronotus oregonensis
ACTTTAAAAGATTGAACTCCCCAAAAAGGGGGTTTTGCTATGTAAAAAACAAGCAATATCCATGCGGATAATCAAGATTTATCCCCTTTTTGTGTTACAAACTACATCTTTAAGGAAAAATTTCCCAAAACTTAAAAAAAACCGATATAGAACACGCGGAAAAACGCAGTTAAAAGTTCTGACAAAAGGGGCGAATGTCGCTGTTTCCAAAACATTTTAAAACCCTTTTTCCCTGTCGAATTTTTAACCGCTTTTTTCCCGGCGGTGGTTTTCAAAAAATCCCCATTTTTAAAAGGGGAAAAGGATTTTTTTTCCGGAAATTTTTTAAATTATTTTTTAAAAGGGGTTTTTTCAATTTGGGTTAAAAATTAAACTCTAAAAGAAAAAAAGGCCTTTCCCTTCCCCCCGGGGTTTCCTTTTTGATATTTTTTTAAATTTTTTTTTAATCGAAATTTGATTGCAACTTTTTTGTGCAAAAACTATCAAAACCCCTCCATTTAAAAATTTTGGGCCCGATTTTTTCACCATGGCAGGGGTTTTTTCAGCCGAATATGAAGCCCCCCAGAAAAATTTAAAAAAGGATCAAAAATGGGGCCCAAAAACCCACGTTGTTTCCCTTTTTTTCGTTATTTATTATTATTTCGTAACAAATTTTATGCATATTGGGATTCCCCCTTTAAAAGAAAATTTATTAACGAAACTTTTCTTTTCACAATTTTTACGTCCAATGCAAAAGTTATGAGCTAATAAGGAAAAAAAATGCTTTTTTCTTTTTTTAGGTATATAACAAAAATTCCGTGCCTTTGTCTCGATTGTTGATAAATTTTTTTTTTTAAACGGTTCTATCGAAAACATACATTTCGTACATCAATCAAAAACAAAAAAGGCTGGGTCTATAGGGTAGTTAACATTTGCACTGTTTTAAAGTTGCTTTAAAAAAAAAAAAACCAATACTTTTTTAAAAAAAGAAGCATCTAATCTCACGGGTGCTGTTTCCCAATATAAAAAAAAAATGTAATATAGTAAAAAAAAACAGGGGAAAAAGTAAAAAAACGGGGAAAAATTTTTAAAAAATTATAGTTTGAAAATTTGGGATTTTTTTTAACTTTTCTCCTTATCAAAATTTTTATTTTTAACCCAAAAAAAATCCCCCCCCTTTCAATATTACAATCAAAAATATTTAAAAAACCCCCGGTTTTTAAAAAATGCATCAATTGCTTTAAGAATGCTAAAAAAAAATTTGGTTTTTTTAAACATAACTTTTTTTAAAATTTTTTAAAATTTTTTTTAAAAAAAACCCTTTTGGGTTTTTTCCAAAAGCTATAAGGTCCCCTTTATTTTGTTTAAAACCCTTATTTTTTTGGGAGATTTAAAACGCTGAAACAAATGGCTCTTAAAAAAACGCGTTTTATCCCGGGTTTTTATCTAAAAAATAAAAGTAAAAATAAATTTAAAAAATAATTGTAGTTAAAAACTACAATTTGTTATTTTAAATAATTTTTACGTATCCCCCCTTGGTTTTCAGTTTTTTTTTAAAAAAAGGGGAATTTTTTTTAAAAAAATTTCCCATATTTGATTTTCACTTTCAGCTCCTTTTTTTTTAAAATAAAGCAATTTAAATCTACGACTCATTTTAAAAAGGGGGGGAATTGGGGGGGTTTTTTTTCAAAATTTTTGCACTCAAAAAATTTTAGTCTTCTTATTTTAATCATAACTCATAACATGATACGTACTTAAAAAAAAAAAAGGTCATTGCAAATGCTTAAAAAAAACTTTTTGGTTTAAAATCAAAAAATACTTTAAAATTTTTTCGTTATTTCCCTTTTAAACTCAAAAAATTTAGCGTTTGATGAATAAACAACCTTTAACAAACCACAACTTGGTTTGTATCGATCCCAACTATTAAAAAAAAACTTTTTTTTTAGAGCCAATTTTGTTATTTACATTTTTTTTATAAAATGCATACATAAAATTTTTTAAAAAGAAAAAAAAAATTTTTTCCCCAAAAAGAGTATTTAGATATTTTGTTTACATTTTTTAAATTGGGATTACCGATTCTTATTTGAAGAAAGCCACCTTAAAAAAAGTATTTCAAAATGTTTTTAAAAAAATTATTTCATACCCCAAAAATATATTTTCACTTTAAAAATAAAAATCTAAAAAACAAAAAACTTTCCTTTTTTTTTTGGTTTTTAACTTCTTTGTTCTTTTTGGGGGTTTTAAAAAAAACATAAAATTTTTTCTTTGAATTTCAGTTACTTTTAAAATAACAACTGGTCATTTACAATTAAAACTGAAAAACATTTAAAGAACGCGTCCTGTATGTTCAATTTGAAACATTTGGTTGCTCAATTTGAAAAATATATTTTTTATAAATCTAAATATAAAATTTTTTAAATTCGGAAATTTTCATTTCTAGAAAAGTCCACCACGTGTACCCCGATTGGCACCGGAAATTGGCGGCAGTTTTACCGGGTCATTCTTGTGATTATAGATCAAGGTGAAGGGTATAGCACGAAATTTAATCAGTTTGTTCTAGTCCCTTTGCACGTCGTTTTTGTTTTGGGTGTTTGTACGATTAAATAATGGGAGTTGAAGACATTTTACAATAACAGTGGGGATGTGATAATTGTTCAAACTGGTAAGTATTTACACCATTGTTTATAAAACTGTTTGTCAAAAACCGGTCGATAGATCTCAATTGTCACCAAAACAGGCATTTTGTTAAATAAACTTACCTATGAGCATGCTTTTGTTTCTATAACTAAACATATGTTTATATAAATGTTGAATATTAACTGACTAAAACTACCAAGTACATTGTATAAACATTAATATTGTTACAGGCTACAGACCATAGAGGTACAGAGTGTGATAAAATTCAGTATACCTAACAAACAATACATATATACCTACCTATAATAAAGTGTATTACAGGTATTTATAAATAAATTTTTTTATTTAACTATTCAAAAAATCTTAAACATAATTGAAAGGCATTGGCGCGTTACGTTTTTAAAACTTGCCAACTGGAATATGGAGTCATTTGACTAGAAGCTATTCTAAGCAAACTGCTTTTAGTTAAGTATATTATTTTAAAACTTTGACTCCTGTGGCCTGTGGTACCCCAAACTGCACTGTTTGAAAAAATTCTTACAAATAAAATGTATAATAATAATACATATTATGTATCTTGCTTTTTATATATATTGTATGAGATCTGAGTATCTTTACCTTTTAGTTAAATGTTTAGGAGTACTGGGAAAAAACGTAGTATACAGATTTGAAAAACTAGTTTTGAATTAATTATATTTAAAACACTTTGTACTTGGTTGTCCTGTACGTATATAGGAGTTAATTTAAGTCGTAACATGCATTTTATTTATATTTTATTTTTTATTTATACTGTATGTTGGTATCGCCAAATCTGATGTACCACCTATTTACTTATTACAGAAAAATGCGTTGCTTAACCATTTTAATTTTAGCATTTCAGATATTTATTTATTTTTTTAAATGTCAGAGGAAGACCAGTTGCAGAGAGTTGATAAGAAGGCCTTCTTAAAAAACTAATCGTTAAGTTGGGCCTCGAATGACTATTAAGAAAAATAGCTGAACTGATTTTTGTTTCGTAACGAAGTTGAGGAACAAGACTGTTTGTTTCAAGAAAGTAGAACTTAAAGTTAATTCTTCTATAATGAAAATTATATTTTGTTATTTAACAATTTTTAGCTTCAGCAAGATATTTTTAATAAACGTTAAGATTTTTACCTGTTGTTTTTTTTGTAGTTGTCAGCTAAACCTGTTATAATTGCAATGGACTTTTTAACACAGCAGAAAAAAACTTTAAAAAATTGTATACCTATATTAAGTATTAGCTAAACGTAATAATGGATTTTTTACCATTTTAAAAGAATAACCAATATATTTTTCGTATTTCCAATTTTAATGAAAGTAACGTTGTTTTGGATGTAGTGTTGAGGTCATATACAACATTATTTTACTTAAAATTGACTGAATACAAATCCAGGCTACGTTAAAAAAATGTGTTCAGTTATTATTGGTGCAGCAGCTTCTCTTTAAATGTATTATACGGGGTGTAACAAATTCGAGTGTATGCATGGGGATCTTAAAAACCGTAAGAATGCAGATTGGTTTAAATTAAAGGTAAAGTGCCATTGCCCACCCACAAAATGCCCTTTAAAATGTGTGATTTTTCCAAATAACTCCGAGATATACAAAAAAAATAAAATTTTCAAAAATTGATCTTTTTCTAACCTTATTTATTAACCGATTTTAAAATTAATAACACATTTACACTTAATAGCCACTTTATTTCCGCTAAATATTAGTGTTTTTGGATTTGCCATTCAACGTTTAATTTATGACGACCATCATTAACTTTTTTTTTTTTTTGTGGACGCCATGATGGTTTTTTTAGTTTTGAGTTTCTTTTTTGAATGACATATTCAACGTGTATCCACACTTTGCATATCAGATTTGTGGTTCGGTACTTAGCTCAAAAAGTAATGAGAGTGAAAGAGATCCACAACGGCGTACACAGAAAAAAATAAAGTTGATGATGGTCGTCAAGCGTTGAATGGGAAATCAAAACACTAATATTTAGCGAAATAAAATTGGCTATGTGTGTGTTGTGAATTTTACAAAATCGGTTAATAATAGGGTTAGAAAAATAAAATACATTTTTCAAATTTTGGTTTTCCCGTATATCTTTGAACTATTCGAAAATCTGACACATTTTAAACGCGGCATTTGTTGAGCAACAAATGCACTAGAATTTACTAATTTAACGACTTCATGTTCCATGGTTCCATCCCCCATGGATTTTGCTCAGTACCCTCCTCTCGTTCTAAATGTCAGCATTTTAAACCGAACATGTTAAAATTATTAAATTAAAATGATTAATATTTTCATTTTAATATTACAATATCACTAAATAAAACAAAACCTACTTATACAAGATTTTGCTATAATAAAACCAAAATTTAAATATTTAATTTGAGGTATATCATATTCTTAGAAATACAATTGTAGGCTCAGATTTAAAGTACGATATTTATTTTAAACATACTAACATTTCTAGAATTAACTTTTCAGATTCAGGTAGAATCTTCAATATAACAAATCATATATTTATTTCTAAAGAAACTTTCGACTTATGCTGAGCTACTGGTATCTTCATTCTAAATCTTTATAGTAACAATTTGATTCAATTGCATGCATAAAAATAAATCTTTCATATGTTACAATAACGATGTGTATATTTAATTTAAATAAATTAAAATGAAGATTTTAAGTATAAAATTAAAACGATAAGTCTTGGGGATATATAAAGCTAAGATAACCTTAAACTAATATTATTATGTTTAAATTTAGTATATTCTTTTTTCAGTGTACAAAACACCCAGAATTAAAAACTTTTTGATTTTTATCGACGAAAAACTCCTATTTTCAATAGCGAATAACAAAAATACGCATTTTACAAAAAATGCATGGAACATTTATGCTTAAAGAATGAAATGCCTATCCATTCCTGTGGTCAAAATATATTAAATAAATTCCACCCCCGATATGGTTTGGCAGCTAACCCCAGGTAAAAGCGACCTTCGGCATGATATAGATTTTGATCTTTGTACTATCCTCCACCTACTGCCAAAATTTCAATTCATTCTATGCATTTTAAAAAATTGCTAGGCAAAAATGGTTCGTTTCCTGGACTACAAGCAAGTAAAGACGGTCCGTATAGGATGGCCTTGGTTTAGTTAAGAAATTAAAAAAACTTAAGAGGCCCCTAAAGCAATGTGCTTGAAAAACCATGCAAAGCTAGGGGCTTAATTTGGGGTCCGCATACGGTTGAGCGTTGGTTAATAATAAAAATGCATATTCATAAGCGCGGCTGCCGCGTGCGTTTTTTTTATCGTTCCCCCAAAAATAGATGCAAACCGGTGCGCGCGGCAAAGCAACACCACCGCGGTTTAACCAAGTCTACGAGCGCAGTTTTTAAAAAATTTTTTTAAAAAGCAAAATTAAATTCCTTTTTTTTTAAAATTTTTTTGCGGGGGAAAGCTTACTCTGTAACTAAAAGATATTTTTTTTTCATCACTAATTTTTTAAACCCCCTTTAAAAGATTTTTTTTGGGGGGTTTTTTTTTGGAGGGAAATTTCCCCCTTTTTTCTTCGGGTTTTGGGCCTTCGTTAGCGTGTTTTTTTTTAAAGAATTTTCGCTGATGAGGCTTTTAAGGGGGGCTTCAAGCTGCGATAAAAAAAAAGTAAAACAAATAAACATCTCTTTTTTTATTGGGGGTTTTTTCCCAGTATGACACATTGAAACATTTTTTGCGTTTTGCTGAAACAAAAAAAAAAATTGTTTAAAATAAAACAGTCTCCCCTATATTAGGATCACCGTAAATAATGGTAATAAAGACTTAGTTGGATATGTTGTAAATTTGTTGTGGCGGTTTTTTTTTCCCAAAAATTTTTTTTGGGCTGCTCACGAGCACAATGCACAAAATTAATTGACAATTGAAATTTTTTTTATTTTCTTTTTTCAGGCTCGACGATCCTTCTCTACATTTTTAAAAAACGACTCTTGGGGAAAAAACAGTTGCACAAATTTACACTAATATGGGGGTTTTTTCCAACAAGCATCTCAGTATCTTTTTGGGGAAAACCTTTTTTTAATTTTTTTTTTGGGGCGTTCTGGCGCAAAACGGGGGCCCAAAAAAATCCCCGTGACGGTAAAAAAAAATTACAAAGGGTTTTGGGTCGTTTTTGGGGGTGTTTTCGGGACTGCCAAATTAAAAGTTTTTAAAATTTTTTTTTTTCAAAAAAATAACCCTACTTTTTACTTATTATTTTGTGATCAAAGTTAGCAAATATCACTCATAATATCTATCCTTTAAAGATACTTAAATTCAATGAGGGGGGTTGGGGGTTTAAAAAATTAAAAGCTTGGGAAAAAATAAAAAAAAAATAGGAAATGATAAAGCACTATGCACGTTAGTCCTTAACTAACAGTAAACATATGAAAAATAAAGATGAAACAGCTGTTAAAAATCAAAAATCCAGTGCCAAGATGCTCAAAAAAATCAACCCAAACATTTTTTTAATTTTTTGGGGCCCTGTATAAAAATTTCCGTTCTGAAACCTAACATAAACGCCCCGTTTTGTTGGTATACAAACAGGATCGTCCGAAAAAAAACCCCCGTCTCTGCGGGAAAGCCTTTAATCACTGCGCATGAGCGTGATCTTTCCCCGGGGACTTTTTTTTGGCGTGTTGGGGGAAAAAACCCCATCGTGTACGTATTATCTGGGGAAAATAGCCGGTGTGATGTTATACAGGGTAAGTCTGTGAAGTGAAGTTTATTGATTTAACTATTCAAATTGGGAAATACTGTTTTATACAAAAGTATTTTTTGGGTTTTTTCCCCCTATATTTTGCGAACAATTTTTTTATACAGGGTGTATAGAAAAATCCGTACAAGGACAAAGTTCATTTTTTTTAAAAAAAATCCTTTTTTTTTTTTTAAATTTTTAAATTCTGCTTAAAATTTTAATATTTTTTTCCGGGATATCATATCCCTTTTCAATTGTTTTCCCCCAAAATTTACTTTTAAATACAAATTTGAGAAGGGAAAAGTTTCTTTTTTTTTAATTCCGTTTTACGTTTTCTATGGTTTCCCGGTTTTTTTTGGGGGAAAAAAACCAAAAGGAAAAAAATTTAAAAAAATTTAACATCACAGTAGAAATAGGCTAATTTTTAAAAAACAAAAAAACGATTTAAAAAATTTTTTTACAGATTAATAAAAACAACAGAATAACAAACATGATCTATATTCTTGAATTCTTAAATTTGTTACTGTTTTGAAACTATACGTTTCCAAATTATTATCCTTAATTTGCATTCTTCGATGATTAGAATCATATCCTTCATTTATTGGGAAAATTTTTTTTATATCTGTTTTTAGCCATAACATCTGCTCCCGGACTATTTTGATATGTATATTGGATCATTTTTAAAATGAAAATTCCCCCTTTGAAAAAAAAAAAAAACATAAAAGTAGCAAAAAAGATTTGGTTTGAACCGCAGTTTTTCTTTTTAATTTTGCCCTTTTGCACCCCCTCTGTAATAATAAACCATATATAAAAAGCAAAGGCCCACCGACAATAAAAATTATACTTTTTCTACCTTTTTTGTTTTTTTTTTTTCAAAGGGCCCAATTTTCATTTTAAAAAAGATCCCAATATTAATAAAATAATATTTTTATACAAAAAATTGTCGTTTTGATAATTTTCCCAGTTACTTTGGTTGTTATGCCACTTTTCCCAAAAAAAAGCTGAAACCATAGAAAATGAAAAAAAGGGATTAAAAGATGAGCGGATTTTTTCCCCTTCCCAAAATTTGTATTAAATGCAATATCTCATAAACCCAAATTTAATATAGAATATGATATGCTAGACAAAAAATATCTAAATTTTTGGAGAAAACAAATAAAAATTTAAAAAAAATATAGGCAGTTTTAAAAAAAAAGAACTTTTTCCCCTTTTACGGAATTTCTGATACACCCTGTATAGTAACGTTGTTCGCAAAAATAGAGCAGCAGAAACCAAAATATTTTAAAAAAAAAATTAATCTTCAATTTGAACAGTTAAAGCAATAAACCGGGGGCCGTTTCGCCATGTTAAATCTCCATAAGAACATTACTGTCTTTCAGACTACCTGACTCCAAAACTTGGCAAAATAAATAAAGGATCACCTTATATTTACATAAATGAGACATGTATCTTTCATGTAAAGAGATACAATTAAAAAAAAAAGTTTTAATGCTTTAAAACAAAGTTTTAAAACCACTACAAAATTGAGTTGGATTTTTCGGTAGTTAAAATTAAATATTTTCGGTATAAGAAATTTATTTCGCATTATATTTTTTTACTGTGATTTATAGACATTTAGTAGTAACCAGGTAACAAAAATAATACGTTTTATTATCCATTTTTTCTTAATAGTGGTTTTTTTTGTCGCACATTTTAATTGTTTATCCCATATTCGATGTATTTAGAACGGAGCGGTTTAAAGGATAGCTTAATTTAAATAACGTACACTTCAAAGAAGGACAGAAGACTGCGTGTTACTAGGTGAGAGTATATCATGCCGACTCATAAGAAATCTGCCAAAAAGCGATTTCCTAAAACTTCAGGTATTTTTGAATAGATGGCACATCGTACAGGCCCGTATTAGTAAAATTTAACGCTTAGTTTAAATTGCGTCCTTTGTTAGTTAACACTTTCGAACACATACCTTTTAGAGTAGGGTTAGTATGTTTTTAGTGGTTTTTACTTTGACAGCGCTGTGAGATCGGAAGTACTGATAAGAAATAATACGTTAAATTGCTGTCATTTGGACGGTTTAATAAATGTCTAAAACATGCTTAGAAGTTCGGTGCAATAAGGATAGAAACATATAACCTTGTGCATACCTAAGTGCCGAAGGTATGTATATGCTCGGCCGACGGTCAGCGCTTACATCGGTCGAACTTAGCTATATAAATAAAAAAATATGTGCCATACAGTCTATCAGCTCTGCAGTCAGAGCTGTCAAAGTACTCTAAAATAGTACTTCAAGTACAAGTACCAACTTTTTGATTTTTTAAAAATTACTTCAAGTACAAGTATCAAGTATTCATTAAAATGTACTTGCATTTTCAAGTAAATTAAAAAAGTACTTAAAGTACCACCCAAGTATTTTACTTGAAGTAAATCCAAGTACTTGAAGTAAACCAAAATACTTGAAGTAAAACAAAGTACTTGAAGTAAAACAAAGGACTTAAAGTAAAACAAAGTACTAGAAGTAAACCAAAGTACTTGAAGTACATAAAAATACTTGAACTAATTAAAAGTACTTCAAGTAAAACAAATTATACTTGAGTAGTATTTTTTGTAAGGAAGTTAGAGGGTTTATTCCTCAAAACGGGGTTTTCTAACAAGTAGGCCAGTCGGTAAAAACTATAGTTAGGAAAACAAGTAGTAGGTAGTAGGGTTGCTAAGTGTCCCGTTTTAAGTCGGGATCTTATGCATCCGATGTCCGAAATAATGTAAAATTTCGTAGGAAATTTTTGGCAACAGGCCTACAATGCCGTACTCGGGTGAGCGCTCGGGCCTTAAACTATTATAGGAAATATTGTTTTTTTTTCCAAAATGGTTTTTTTCCTGTGGTTGCCAACGGGTTGGCGTTGGCACCCGTTGGCATCCGATTCATCTGTCAAAAGCGAGTGTTTTCATATGGGTGCCTACAGCAGGTTGTCACCCAAAACCTATTCTTGGGAAATATTTTAATTTCCCATCAACACAAAATCAAGTGAGAACAACCTAACTTCAATTTTGATGTCGTTTTCATTTTTTTAGTGGAAATATTGTAAATTCGAGTACTTGGTTGATTTTTTACTTCAACTACTTTTTATTTACTTTAAGTATTGTTTTTACTTCAACTACTTTTTATATACTTGAAGTACTTTCTTTACTTAAAGTACTTTTTTTACTTCAAGTACATCGTAATACTTCAAGTACTTAAATAAATACTTCAAGTAATTTACTTGGTCAAAACAAGTAAAAATCCAAGTATTTTCATAAAAACCAATCAAGTACAAGTACAAGTACCTCCTAATAAAAAGTACTTGAAGTAAAATTTAAAGTACTTTAAGTAAAATATTACTTAATGTACTTCAAGTTTTGACAGCTCTGTCTGCAGTGTAGTAAATCATACATTTTTATTGGCATAACTACGTTCGACTAAGCGTTGACCGTCGGCCAAGCACTAAAAGAAAAACCATGGGTAAAACGAGTGCTTACTTAGTGTACTTCTGTCCTTTATTATTTTCATTCGTTAAAGAAGGACACGAATGCACTTAGTGCGCAAACTTATTACGTAATGGTTGGACATGTTATTTCGACCTTCGAGCATATACATACTAAAAACACACTTGACAGTGCGAACAAGCGTGCAAGAGAAAGAAAATAACAGTATTACCTTTTTCTCCCTCGCTCCAACGTGCTTTTGGTCGAAACCTCCTTATCGGCTAATCATCACGTTGGAGCGAGAGAGAAAGGTTATAGTGTGATTCTTCTTTCTCTCTCGCAGGCTTGTTCGCAGTGCGGAATGTCAAGGCTGCCCCTAGTAGGTATATGCTCGAGGGTTTCGACACAACTTTTATAAACTTCAATTGACTTTATTTGTTAACGGTTTTTAGTCAATGGCATCAGCTATTATAAGTACGTGTAATTAATGTTCATTACACGAAGCAAATTTCTTAGTTCAAAAATATCAAAAATTCGGATTACTCAGTTAATGAGGTTAATTCTGTTTAAAGCGTAGTTTTACATAATTTCATATAACTCGGGTTATTTCAGTATTTAAGTCTGTAATGACATTTGACTTTTACATTTTTAACATATTTTGGGTAATAAGATTAATATACAAATAAACAATAAAATATGATAAACTCAGTTTTTTATTTACAAAACACATACAAAAATGTTTTCAATTTATTTTACATATATACAGGGTGTCCCACGATCGACAAACTGCGGCGATTTCTTGAAAAGTGTGTTTTGGAAATTTTGAAGATTTACTAACGTCGGTGGGAGCAAGTCGGCTAAAATATTTCCAGGGTGGTGGCTGTTATACCAGAAGTAGGTGTCAACTTGCTTAATTTAAATAAAACACCCCATGAGTAGAACGTAAATCTGCTATGCGGGCCATCCAGAAATTTTAACCTGGGCTTTAAATTTTTTTTTCCAAAATTTTTAATTTTCCAATATCTACCTGAAATAACTTTAAAAAATAATGAAACTGCCAATATTTTTATTTCATTTCAATCTAAGCTAATACTAGAATCATACAAATTGAATAATTGGGGCCCAT
The DNA here is from genome assembly GCA_019359885.1 of Listronotus oregonensis. Lineage (NCBI taxonomy): Eukaryota > Metazoa > Arthropoda > Insecta > Coleoptera > Curculionidae > Listronotus > Listronotus oregonensis. Next base: position 105,005 of record JAHBCN010002359.1, read on the forward strand.
GACAGCTACAAAGAAAAATATGGGCCCTCAAACCACAAAAAGAGGTAAACAATAAACCTAAGAGCCAACTTTAAATTGCATTAAAAAAGAAAACTAGAAATGATCGAGTATTTCTAATTAGTCAAAAACATCTTCAATTCATGCCCTTTCGAACAATATGCAATAACCACAATTTGCTTAAAAACAGCAAGAGTTATTTGTCAACTTTATCAAGATGGGCATTTTTTCCTTTGTGGCTGTCATGGGCCCCAATCATTGAAATTGTATGATTCTAGTATTAGTCTAGATTAAAATAAAATAAAAATGTTGTCACTTTCATGATTTTTCAAAAAGTTATTTTAGTTCGAAGTCAGAAAATTAAGAATTAAAAAAAATTAACAAAAAAATCTTAGGGCCAAGTTCAAAATATCTGAGTGGACCACATAGCAGACGGCCCCACCTATCTCAGATTTATGTATGTCTACTCATGTGCCGAACAACTTGCATATTATTTCATTTTTAGATTCTACACAAGGTTTCATGCTTCATGTCCTCTACCTAAATCTAAACGTTTTTGACATATTTAAGTTTTGTACATAAATTTTTGCTATGAAAAAGCCGTTATTTAATCTGAGTTTGATTTATTGTTAAAAAGAACCTACTTTAATAATTTTTTAAAAATATTTTAATAACTTATTATATGTTTTTAAAAAACAAGATTGAAAATAAAATTAAAAACCAGCTAGAAAACATTTTTTTTGTAAAGCCCCAATTTTTTTAATCATATCTTATTTAGCATTAAAATAAGGGCAAGTTTGTATAAGGATGCCTATTCCGAAAATGTTTAGTTTTTGGTAAATTATTACATAGTTTAATATTTTTATATGGCGATTGCTGATTTGATGTTTAGTTATACTCCTATTTGGTTAAAATATTTTACTCTTAGTTGGATTATGACGGTGACATTTATATAGGAATTGTTTTTTAACGCCATTATAGTGAGCTCCGAGTATTATGGAGTCGCCATGAAAAATATTAAAGTGGCAATATATCAAATCCAAAAATTTTCGTAATGGACAACCTTACACAAACTTGCAAATATAAGATAAAATATAGATAAAATTATAAAATTCGGGGGTTTTCCTTAAGAACAAAGATTTTTGGCAATTTTTTAAATTTCATTTTTAATCTTATTTCTTGAACACCCTTTGTAATAAGTTATGAGAATACTGTAAAATCTCCTTGAATTAAGGCATGTAAACATCAGTTTTGATGTAAAAACTTAAATATGTCAAAAAAGCTTAGATTTAGGTATAGCATATGATAATGAAATTTGCCTAAAATCTTGTGTAGAAATCTAAAGATAAAATAATATATAGGGAGTTTTATTTAAAATCAGCTAGTTGACACCTATTTTTGGTATAATCGGAAGTGTCAGCAACTTGAAAATATTTTAACCGAGTTGTCACTATCGACGTTAGTAAACCTTTAAATTTTTAAAGCTTGCCTGTCAATTGCTGCAGTTCGTTGTGGGACACCCACAAAAGTATTTACTTTTAAGTTTCATTTTTGATATAACCAATTACAAAATGTGTCATCTTCTAAAGCGAACTGAAGCTAGTCTTAAAGAGGATTGTTTTCTTTTTGTGGATTATGTTTGCTCATAAAACCCTCAGTTTGGATTTTAACTCTCGATAATAATGGTGGTATCTTGAAACAGTGCAACTTATTTGGGTATGTGGATATCCTGAATTATCTTAACTCTTTTTTTTTCATAGTCATTTCAGCACATAAACCTCCTGGCCTTTTAACAGATCCTGTACTCGGTTGTAAATCCTAAAATATCAAAGATGAATAATATTAGTATTGACCTATGTCCAGGGTTTTCTGTTAATTTTATATAGTTTACTAGCTTTTCGCCCGCGTGGATTAAACGATTTTGGCTTTTCTTGTTATTTGCCCGTCTCACAAAAAAAAATTATATTCGATACATGGATACATGGAAGAATATTCTTAGCCTAGCCTTTTGCCAAATTTTATCGTGACGAGTCAAGGATAAAAAATGAATGAGTGATCATGATTTTATTTTATTTTTTTTTTCAAATTAAACCCCTATAATTTTTTAATGATTATGACAGATATTATCTCTAATGACTAGATGCATTTGTTTAATAAAATAAAAAAATAAATAAAAAAATTGTAATTGAATTGTATTAAATTGTTATATTTTCCTTTAATAGGCACTTTATTCCGCTTTGGTTTATAGAATAACATATTATTTAAATATTAAGTTTTTAGATAATATAAAAAAATTTAGACTAATAACTACTCAAAAACATCACACACATCTACATGTTTTTAAAGTGTACTCAAGGGCGGATTGGGAAAATTCTTATGGGGGGAGGCGGCCTTAGGCAGGTTAACCAGGGTTTTGGGGGTATTCATATTGAAATACGCCCCAATGTTAAGGGGGTCCGGGCGTCCTCCGTCCAGGTTAGCCACCTGTCTGGCTCCACTTGTAAATTACAAATTACAGTAGGCCTACGTATTATAGCAACCACATTATTTTTTACAAATAACTATTGCCTAACCTAAAACAATAGGCAATATAAAAAGTTGTCGATTAATAAGTTACTAATTAACATAACAACAGTTATGTTCTTCCATTTTTAACTCGTTTGTTTTTTTCCCTTTTTTTAGATGAAGGGGGGGCACAATCGCCCCATTCGCCCCTCTCTGAATCCGTCTTTGAGTCTACTGATAAGCTTTAAATATGCAAAAATACTTACCAACACCTACCAATAGTGGTACAGCTGTAAGGTGGCAAACAAGATTTTACTCAACAACCACAGACATTATATATCCGGTAAACATTTTTGGAATCAAATCAAAACTAATTAAGCAAGCCTTATGTCATTCTTAACATCTAAAAGAAAATAAAATAATAAGTAAATAATATTTTTTGCATAAATATAATTAAAGAGGTGAAATAGCAATGGTAGAGATTGAACGCTGTAAGAACAACACCGATACGTCACGGTCTCATATGGCAAACCCGTATAAAACCGTGACGTATAGGTGTTGTTCTAACAGCGTTCGATCTCTACTTGATACATTTTTATGGCATGAAAAAAGTATTTGTAAAAGATTTTGGTAATGAAATAAAAAAATAATAATTGTAATAGGATCTATGGAGAGAATTATGTCATTTATTCATCATATATCCTATTCACCATGATAACTTTACGTAATGCTAGTGTATTAACTTATCCTTAACAATTTGTGTCAATTTTTTTTATGAAATATAAATAAATATAGGTAAATATATAGAAATTTAACCAGTCAAGTAAAAACCTTTCAACAGAAAAAAGATATGTACTGGGGCTTTAACAATTATTGCATAGTTCTGTGCTAAAATGAATTAAAATATCTCTTTGTCAAACCTAAATATTTTTAAATCAATTATTGGCCAGTTTCAGGGTGGTTTAAGGTCAAACCATAAACTTTAATTTCGTTTGTGCTGCTGTTGCAGTTCCCGTTCGCAAGTTAGACTTGGGCGGCAGTGAAACGGCAACGACAATGAAATGTCAAGTTTAAAAATTGGCAGTTACTTTTGAAAGTTGTATCCGCGATGAAATATAATTTTAAAAAAATAATGCGAATTAAATTTGTACTTACCTTTTGTCATCTTTGGGTATAAAATACCCTAAGCAGGCCTAAACTCTTTGAGTCATTTTAGTTTTGTATTTCCTTATAACCACTTTTACATCGTCTTTTAATGTCTTTACAGTTCATAAGAACACAAAACGTAACAACAAAATGCACCAATTACATTCCATAAATATTTACACCTTTAACTAAACAAAGCATGTTTGAAATATAAACAAAACTGTCGTTATTCGGAATCGGAATGGCCATTTGAAATCCAGAACACCACGATTTGTATCCTATACATATTCTAATAGGTACATTCGAATCTCAAAAGCCAGGTATTGCATACTCTGTCATTCCATAATGTAAACAAAGACAAATAGATGCGACGAGCATCACAAGGTAAAAAAGAGGACAAAAGGATAATCGCTCTTCTCTTCTCCAAATATTTATAGTGGGACATTCTCCAGTAAAAGAAAAGATGTACATTTTAAAACTGCCTTGTGTACGCCATATTAAAATAATTATTTTTGTTGTGAGACTAAGTTATTTGGGTATAACAACTACATTTTTTTTTCGTTTTACAAGTATTTTATTAAAAATAATAGGCTTGACGTTTTGGAGATAAATGTATCTATCTCCGTTAATAAAAGCAAATAAAAATTTCGTTGCTTAAAACTAATTTAACAATATTTTAAAACAGTCAAAAATACCTAAAAATACTAAAAAAGTTAATTTTAAGGAGCGTTTTGTGCTCGACCGACAGTCAGTACTAACAGCGTAGGTCTACCAATGAAAATGTGTACCTTTGATCAACTACAGCGCAGAATTCTTAAGGTGCGTTTAAATTAGTGCGAACACGAGCGAACGAACGAATTCGTTCGCTTACGCTCGCCCAATTTAAGCCGGGTATTCACTTAGCGAACGTATACAGCCGCACGGCAACAAACGTATATGCCGTAAATGTACGTACAATTTGTTCGACATGCGCTCTGACATCCACATTTAACAAACGTATGCGTGTAGTGTTGTTCACCTTCGTTCCGACAATTCGTATTTCATTCATATACGTACACATTCCAAAACTGCGTGCAGCGAATTTCCTTTGATATACGACAAGCGACGAACCTTTTCGCAACGAATGCATGCGTCCGTCAATAAAATTATTTACGTCCACACTAACCGAACCTATACGTTCGCTGCTGTGCGGCCGTATACGTTCGCTAAGTGAATACCCGGCTTTAAATGGCGAACCGAAGAAGACCGAACGAATTCGTTCGTGTTCTCGCATGTTCCGACGCTTGTCGGTAAATCCGCGAATCATCAAAGAAAATTCGTGCTCAATGTAAACGGTGTCTAGTTAGTAGCGAGCGAATTCGCTCTTAGCAAACGAAATTTATGGGCTGCGTTAATATAATAAAATTGTATGTTTGCAGGTAAATAATTAAGTAGATTTTAATACTTATTGGTATTTATAAGTCGTTTAATATAGACCAATACAGAATGGAGTGGACAAACGAGAACACCCTTCAATTAATCGAATTATATAGAAGCAAACCGTGCTTATGGGATCCAAAATCAAATTTGTACAAAATAACCAACAAGAAAATTGATGCGTGGACTGACATTTCTTCAGAATTAAGTTGCGATGTGGATGAAAATAAATTCGCTTCTTGCATCATTCAGGCGAGAACGCCAAAAATCTGTCACAGACATTCTACAAAAGTTTGTTTTTGGCCCAAGTTATCGCTTGTTAAATCCATTAACAAAGCTTTGCTCCCTGTATGGTTTCTTCTCTTTAACAAATTAAAACACCATTTTCTTTTATTTTTTTACGTTTTTGCGAAAGGCCCGCTATAACTACAAAACTGGCAGCGCTAATTATAACGTCGTCATCTGTTTCCGACGACATGATGAGTTTCCACGGATCGTTTGCGAACGAGGGAGCACGAACGAATTCATTCGTTCGTTCGTTCGCTCGTGTTCGCACTAATTTAAACGCTCCTATAGCAGTCTATTACCTCTACATTGTAGTTGATCATACATTTTCATTTATTCGTCCGATGTCAGCGCTAACCGTCGCCATCGGTCGCCTTATTAGTTTTGATAAAAGTACCTACCTTTTTTGCTACGAATTCCCGCAGAAACATTCATAATACTTAAACTACAAGGCGGGTTAAACAAAGGGATATCCTTTTTGCTTTTTATACCTATGATACCTATTTGTTTTTCCATTTCATTGAATTTCTAAACTTTCATTTTCTGGCGATTTTTAAATTTTTACTATGTACTTGCTCTACCACACTATTTTTTATAATAAAAATCGGTGGTACTTTAACATAATAGGGCGGTAAAATATTTTTGTCAATTTAACTATATCGCAACATTTTAGTTACATGAGTGAACAAACATTCAAATTTTTTTAATAATTTTTAAATTTCGCATACTATTATTTTTAAATTTTACCAATAAAATCCAAAAGTGGCTAATTTGTTTTATAATATAGTCAAAATTCTTATTATGGCGAATTTTAATTTAAAATTGTAAAATATTGAAGAATGACCCTTAAATTTTATTAAATTGTTTCAGCTTTTGGGCGAAATAAGTCTCTGTACTTCAGAACATATTGGCATTTATTTTTAGTTGAAATTGTTGACATTTTTTCGGTTATACATTTCTACGCACCGGGGCAGCACTTGGTGGAACACAAAATTGTAAAATATTAGTATCTAAAACGCCTGCGCCAGCGCATCCAGACGGCCACCTTTACGCGAAATTGCGCTACACAAATAAAACTTTCTAACTGGTTGCATAAATAACTTTTTGTAACCGGCTCACCGCAAACATAGAGAGCCTTTTCGCTTGTCATGCAGGAATGGATGAAGAAGCAAAACTTACTAAACATTAGAGGTGAGTGATGAGCAAAGACAAGACCAAGACCGACCGGGCTAGTCTTGGTCTTGAAAACCCAGGAAGGTCTTGTTCTTGGTCTTGGTCTTGCACCACCCGTCTTGGTCTTGGTCTTGCTGCAAGAGTCTTGCTGGTCTTGTTTTTTTTTTTGGTAGTGAAAATTTAAAAAAAAGTAATCTTAAATAAAATATATTTTTTAATATTTAAAAAATAAACAATGATGACGACTATATTTTGAATTAACTTTTTTAAAATATACCGATTTTAAGCTTACACGTACATTTTAATTATTTGATTAAAGGCATTTTTTAAATGTAGGGGTTTACTTATTTATAGCGCTTCATTTTTAGTTGAATTGTGGCACATAAAAACATTTAGTCAAAACAATTATTTAAATTATCTTTAAAAAGCATAAAATAAAAACAAATCTGTGTCCCGTGTGAGCAAAAAAAAAACATTTAATTTCAACCAGATGTGAAATTTCCGTGAAAATGATTCTAATATGTAAACATTGATTTCAGATTTAAAAAAGTAATTCAGGAATTTTTTTAGTTCATATAACTTTTAATATTTAAAGTAGTCAAACATTCTGCATATACAAAGGTGGCTTAATAGTGTGACACAGCTCGATATTTCGAAACTGTTTATGATGGTGAAAAACTGCGTTAAATATGAAACCATTTTCTATTTCAAAATTTTCCGAAAAATCCACTACCGTTTTCCCCCCTTTTTTTTTTAAAATAAAAAAAAGGTCAAAAATCCATTTAAAAAATCACCACCCTGAATATTATGCTGAAAATTATTGAACTCCCCTTAAAAGAACAATATCAAGGTATATGGTTCGGAAATATTATTTTTCGTCTAAACGAAAGTAATATTTAAATTAATTTATATAAAATTATGACATAAGAATAATATTTTTATTAATCCATCTCTTTAACATTAATATCTTATTTTTAAAAAGAAGCAACCCCACTTCTTACAGTGGGGAACAAAAATAATGTTTTCTGTATTGTAGAAATTTTTGATCCACCCTGTAAGTGGCATCACTAGATATTTTAAAAAAAATACATTAGGAATATGAAAGTCATTTTTAGCTTCTATAACTTTGTTTCCCTACTTTTTCTCTATCTAAACGGTTTCGGAGATATCGAGCTTTGTCGGACTTTTTTAGTCACAATCTTATTTTTTTTTGAAACATGTTATTGAATTACTCGTTATCGTTGTTAGAAAACTGTATAAAGAACAAAGTGATTAATTTGAATTTTAAATTAATTAAGAAACCTGTTACCTAATAAATAATTGCCTTTTTGGCAGTTCTTGACACACTTTTGTCACGCCTGTATGAAATACCTCTGTACATTAATATAAAAATTAAATAATTTAATATTAAAAAAGTCCAAAAGTGCAAGAGTCTTGCAGGTCGGTCTTGGTCTTGCGTAGTCTTACCCCCTCGGTCTTGGTCTTGGTTTTTCATCCCCCCGGTCTTGTCTTGGTCTTCAAGCGAAAAGGTGGTCTTGGTCTGTTTTGGTCTTGCTCGCCGGCCGTTAAAAGGGCCAAAGGGCCGGTCTCGCTCATCACTATAGAGGTGTAAAAGTAGCGAAAAAGCGAACCCGTATGTATTCGTTACTATAACAATTAGTACTCGTTACTATCGTATCGTTACGTTACTGTTACTTCTGATACCTCACAACATGCTGTTTTGTTAGAGCAACAATCGAGTCGTATTGTTGTAATTTGTTAAACAACTTATACATTACATAACAAACTGCATAAGGTGCAATTTTTCACTTGTCCTTTTTGAACCAGAATTGTGTTTTTCTTCTAAATTTAGTTCGATTTAATAGGTAAAGTGAGAACTACAAGTGAACTCTTGACGATCTACAAATTTGTATTGAAATGAACATGCGAGTAACGAAATGCATTCGTTGTAACGTTTCGTTACTCGGTACTAGATGGCGCCCGTTACTCCGATACAAACATACACACCTTCCTTCTCTGGTCAAAACTAAATGTAATTTTAAAAAATATCAAAGTAAAATAATCTCGCCTAAATTAAAACTATTAGTTTTTAAGTATTTATAGGTTATAACTTAGGACTGTTTAAACAAATAAAAAAAATTTAAAAAATTTTGTTTTTTTTTTATTATAAAAATCAGGGCTGTCCGGAAGAGAAAAATATAATTTTACTTTCTGTCCGGGTCAAAATTTTGGTGATGGAAGCCCTACCTTAACCAAAGGATCTTTGGGTAAGGGACAGTATTATAATAAATAAAATGTTAGGGCATCTAAATGAAACTTTTGTAATTTAATGTACCTTCATTTTTTTTTAATTTTAAATTACTAAAGCGTTTCATTTAACTCTGCATTTTCTTTTATAACCAAAGGAGTACTTTGAAGTAAAAGTTTTAAAGATACTACATAATATAGTATCTGTGAAATAATTACGGCCAAATTAATTTAATTAAATTTCAAGAAATTGCATAAGGAAAAAGCCGCCCGGAGCTCACTCGTTTAATGAAAATAAAGTAGTTTAGTTATGGGGCTAATATTTCTTTTGTTTTTTAATTAAAAGTTTCATTTGATAGAAAAAGTTAAATATTTAGACTTGAGATAGTGTTTGTATCTGAATGACTTTATTATTTACTTTCATTGTATAAAAACTATTAATAGCATTTTGCCGAGGTAGAATTTTTAAGAAATTGCTGTTCTGTTTAGTGCACAGAGTTTTTAATTATATTTTGACAACTTCCTTAAATTTATAATAAGTTAATGAAATTAGGGAATACATAATATATTTTAAAGATATGTTTATAATATTTTTCCCAATAAGGTTCGCTTCTGACATATTCAGCCAAAATGAGACCCGAAAAAATTTTACCGAAGCCGCCAAAAAAGTCGAAGATTAGGCCGAAGCCAAAGTATTTACTTACTAAACACGAATAATTATTTTTCAGATTTTAAATTAATTAAAAATATATTCTAAAAGGGATAATTATATGAGTCATATCATTGTAATACCAGATATTTTTACAACGATGCAATGCAATTTATTTATATTGGTATTGGAAAATTTTAAAAAAAAGAATATAAAATGTTTTTTTCATTTTGTTCTATTTTACGGGGTTAGGAATCTTTTAAGTAAAAAAGGTGTTAATTTTATTTTTAAAAAAAAAAATGGGTATTTTTTTAAATTTTTCGTCAATAGATGCGTCTATTTAAAATTTAGCAATTTCTAGCGATTTGTTTTATATTTTACGTATAAAATTTAGAAATTAAAAAAAAACAAAATTCAATTTTAGAATTTTTAAATATTAAAAAAATTAATCGAAAAATATTTTGAAATTTTTAAAAATTATTTATTTTTAATACATTTAAGAATAAAAATATTTAACAACTTAGAAAAAATTAATCATGTTTTTGTCTCGCTATAAAAGAAATGGTCTTTGAAAAAATAATGTACAACATGTGAAAAGCACTCGCTAATTTGCAGCACTCGCCTTCGGTTCGTGCCTAAAATCCTCGTGGAAAATTTAAACTATTCTCACTTGTTGCAAAAAAGACTATTCTTATCCACATTTATATAAAAGAACCTATTGTTCATTTAAGTTCAGTTTTGACATTAAAATTTTTCAAAACATACAAACTATCAGCCCCATAACTGGTAGTTATGGGTCTGATAAAATATTGATAAAAAAGGATCATTTTAGTCCGTATTTCAGTTCAAAATAATTATTCTTCTAATTTTACAAAAATAATTTATTTTCTTAAATTTAAAGAACAGCATTAAATCATAACATTAAAAATATCTATTTATATCATACATTTCTAGCCTATTAGAAAATTAACAAATACGCAATAATTTAACATTCTTACGGCCGAGTGATGATGGGCTTTTGTTAAATTTAGCAATGAATTTTGCAATTGTTAAGTTAACACCGGTTTAGAATGTTTAACAAAATGTCAGATTTTGACGGTTGCCCTTAAATCATTGAATAACACTGACAATGACGTTTTGTTAAACATTCTAAACCGTTGTTAAACAATTCCCCAGTCAATTCATTAACAACGCGATCACTCTAAATGTCAAAATAATATTTACTGAGAATATACATTCAGCGGCAAATTGTGCATTAGCAAAAATTTTATAAAGAAATATTTTACAGGATCTAATATAGGTTATTTTTTTGAAACAGACAATGAACAAAAAAAAAAAAAGTAGTAAACAAAACCTTATCACGCTGGAATTTATATCTGGCTGAATACTATTCAAAATAAAATCAGTACTATTTGAGTTTCTTTGTAAATTTCGTGTGAGTCGATAAATATCCCCGGGTGCACGTCTTTCTGAGAAGACCGTATGAGAATAAAAACCTACATGAACAGGGTTGGAGTCAGTGACGTATCGCTAAGAGTTGGGATTCATTCAAAGTACAGTGTCAAGAATGATTGCCCGGTATGTTGAACATGGCCATGTTCACGAATTAAAGGGGTGGACGTAGGAGGGGTAAACAGCAAATCAAGACCGTTATTTATTGCAATATGCTCGTGGGAAAACCCCTTCCAAACTGTCGGTGTGTATATGAGGCACTTTCAAAGAACACATGGGATCCATTTATCGAATCGTACGGTCTCGGCGTCTTCGAAGTGGTGGTTTACGGTGCAGGCGTCCTCCGTGGATACCCGGTTAATTGCTCAGCATAGAGCAAGACGCATGGAGTGGGTGAGGGGGCATATGCAATGGGACCAGCACCCAAGTTTTTAAAGCCGTTTTGCCTACTAAACGATGACTGTCGTATTCGTGTTTGGAGAAAAGGACCTCAGCATAGACTGAATTTGGCGCTTAACATCGACTCAAGTCAACGTCATAGGTTATGGTTTGGGGGGCATTTTTATGGCACCTCCCCCTTGATCATTGTACCGAGAACTATGACCGGTCAATTTTATTTTGACAATGTCATTAGAGGTGTAGTTCGTTTATTTAGAGTGCCATTGGTGAAAACTTGCGTTTATGGACAATAATGCTCCCCCATAGAACTGTGGCTGTCCCAAAAAGCGCTAGAGGAAGAAGGAATTGAGCAATGGATTGGGGGAATTCTCAGACATGAATCCCAAAGGGGCATGTTTGGAGCTACATCGGGGTTTAAAATTCGAAATATTCCACTAGAGAAACTGACCAACTTCGAAATGCCATTTTAGAGGGTGGGAAAGTATCCCCCAAAAATCATTAACAACCTTATCAATAGTATGAATCGCAGGGTGGAACAATGTAGAAGAACAAGGGGGGGTAATACACGCTACTGAGGTAGCAAAAAATATATTTTGTCTACTTCTGTATTAATTTTTTTTAGTTTTATTTTCTCTTACAGCAATACATAAATTTTATAATTTTGATGTTATTAAATTAATTTTAATTTGGAGGGAATGTGTTTTTTTTATAAAATGAATATTGACAAATACCTTGGTTTGTTTTAATTTTCTAACAGTTTTTAAAATTACAAGCTAATGCACAATTATGCCACTGAGTGTATGTTGTTATGGGAATAAATATATTTACTTCTAGAATATTCCACTCTTTCACTGTTAACAATAAATTTTAAGTTAAATACTTATTTGCTGCCTTTTGAAAAAAAAATGTTTACGTGTAAATCCTTATGATTACCAACTTTTAAAGTATTTTAAAATGCACATTGCATCAGAAACTCTTTTCCGTTACTGGATGATTTCACGGAAAGCAAAAACTCGGATAGCAAAACTGATGCGAGATAAAATAGAGTTCTTTTGAAAATTCAATATGTTTGGCCTACATATGAAAAATATGTTTTTAAAGTTTGTAAGGTGCTGTTACGTTTGTTTTATTTAGTTTAAGTACAAAAAGCATTAAAAAAAATACTATTTCATATTGTGCTTTAAAAGTAACAATCGTCTAGCAAATAGACATTTTCTGGTTTTTAGGTATTTATTTTTTTTTAAATTTAAAAAAAAATATATATAAAAGACACATTATTTATAAAAATATGTTACAAAGAGTTTATGTTTGTAAATAGAGGTTGCTGTTTATTACATTACATAGTTACAATTAAAAACTCTGCAACACTTTACAACACTCTTTCTTTCAACTTAACTATATCCTTATATAAGATATCAAATAGACCTAACCAAATTTTATGCAGCTGTTCTCTACATATTTTACATTTTCTACATAAAATCTAGAAACAGTCGTACTTCTTAATTATTCCTTTTTAAAACCGTCCATAAATTACGTGAGGTTTGACCCCCTCTCCCCTCAATGACTCATGTAATTTATAGACGCCCCTAACTATTTACATGAGTCATTAAGATTAACAAGTATCGTGACAATATGCTATAAAAAAAAAATATAAGATAACTTGTTATTATATAGAATAGTGATTCAAATATCCGTTTTTATACCACCGTTTAATAATAATGATATTATTAGGTCTAACTAAATAACAATTTATATGAAAAAGCGAGAGAACATAATTGTTTTTGATTTCAATTTTTTATCAATATGACACGTTTTTCCCGGTCCACAAAATGGCTTTTTCAAATATAAAATTTCACTCTATCTATACCTTTTTTTAAAGTTTAAAAGAAATTAGATATTTGACTATAAAAGCCCAAATTTCTTGTGCCTCTAAAAACGCCGAACTTTCTTAAAAAATTTGCATAAATAGGTAAAGAAGATAAAGGACATCCTTTCTTTTTTTAACACTAAGAAATATTTTTCTGTATAAAAAAATCGTCATAAAATAATGCGTTCCTGTTTTTGCAACCGTTGTTACTATTTTGTTTTTTGATAAAGAATTTTTCTGAAATTTTGGGAAGCGCAACCTTTTAACATTGTAACTATCCCGAGTTTTAAAAAACTCTGTTTAAATTAGAGACCCTACTTCTTCTCTCAGTTAGAAGACCCTTTTGGCGAACAATCGTTTCTATGGACATATGATCACTCCTTACCAAAGCTCTTTCCGTCTTCCACTAAACTTTGTTCTTAGCTCTCCACTTTCTTTCTAACCCATATCTGTTCTAGTTTCTCAATTTCATCCCTAAGCCTAATAATCCCCTAATCATTTAATCAAAGCTCTAATAGGGTGTTTTGTGTTTGCTTGGAGAGATTCAAAATCAATGAGTTAAGTGTTATTGAATACTAAAGACAGACCACAGAATGGCAGGATCATTCGTTGACTTTTAGTAGCCCTTGTAATCCATTTTTCCAGCATAAGCAGGTCACCGGTGATTTAATTTTAGTCCCGGGGATTTAGATCAAAATTGACCAAAAAAAAGAAATTTTAGGCCAGCAGATATCGAGATGCGGTTTTTGCATTGTATTCAGAAAGCTCCCCAGAAAAAAAATCTCAATGGTGTTATTATGCCATTTTTCGAAAAATCATTCTGTGCATTAAATGCATTTAATGCATAATTACTTGCAATATTATAAGAACGACTGGAAACTGACTCAAAAATAGTTACCCAGGGGTTTTCGGGGATTCCCAATTTAATTCTGGCATTAAAATTACCCGGAGGTGGCTCTGCGGGGGTGCCCGGGGCGTGATTAGGGGGAAATTGCAGCGTCCATGAAAATCAGCCAAAAATTGTTACTCTGGGGTTTTCGGGGGTCTGAATTCCATTCTGGCATTAGAATTACCCGGGGGCGCTCAGGGTAGCTCTGCGGGAAAGGTTAAAGAAATTGAAAAAACACAAATTATGAAAATAATACTTTATTTTAATAATAATTCCCTTTTTTTTAATATTTAAACATAAAATTCAATTTTAAACTTAAATGCTAAACATTTGTTCAAACTTTGTTCTTTCCTTCATATCTTCTTCCTCGTCCTATCCTCGGCCTGGTTGGAAGTTTCTTTGGTTGAGCAATTGCCATCAGGTGGACCGAAAACCCCGAGTAACGATTTTCGAGCTATTTTTCCGGTTCCAGTCTTTCTTATAATATTGAAAAATAATTATGCAATTCAAAATGCATTTATTGCCACAGAATGCATTTTTTAAAAAAAGGCATAACCACACCATATAGACTTTTTCTGGGAACTTTCTGAACACAATGCAGAAAACCGCATCTTGATATCGGCTGGCCTTAAAAATTGCCGATTTATTTCCTAACTTTCCTGGACTAGTTGCAGAGGAAACACAAGAATTATGAACAGTTTTTATAGCATCATTATCTTAATTATTGGTGTGAAGTGAAATAGGAATTGAATGTTTAGCAGTAAGTCCAGGTTTTGTTTGATAGTCTTGCAAGGCTAAGGAGATTTGGTAAACAAATAACTTCTAGTTTTGTAAAATGAAACGTATAATCGCCCATCGCCATATTTATAAAATGTAAACCATTTTGTTTACATTTTGAAAAAATTTGGGGAAAAAAAACACTTTTAACAGGACAATGGCTTACGTAAAACTTTCGGCAAGCTTTATCGATTCAGTCAGACCTTTTTACTAAAACATTTTTGGATATGATAAAAGGGAAAAAAAATAATCGATATTTACAGCACATACACAAACCCTGGAGGTTTTGCGAAACCACTTATATTGCCTGGGATACAGTTATCAAAAAAGACATTGTCCACCATTTCCATGCTTTTTTTATTATTAACTTCGACAGATGATTTAGATTAAGGTAGGATATTTTCGGTAATACACAAAGTTTCGGGTTCAAATTTAATTCACTTTCTACATGTTGTAAAAAAATGCCCAAAATTACCATACCCCTAATAGATACTGCATTTTCTGTGACACTTAGTTTTATTTGATATTAAGACTAAACCTGTCAACAGTGGCTTCGTATGACACATGTAGCAAAGAATACCACAATAAGTTGACATATCCAGTCACAACTTTTACTGGCTAGAAAACCACACGATCAAATTATGAGATTTGCTACATTTTATTTCCGTCTGGCGTCGTTGCGAAATGTGGGTAACCAGTCATAGCTTTTAGAATGATTGATCACCACGTAAAGTCAATTTTAAGCACATAAACCGTTTTCCCAAAAAAAGGCTCTACATTCTCGTCACCTCACGATTATAAGTTTTGAAACACATGTAATCAGTCATTTGAGTTGTAACTGAATTTGGACATTTCATGTTGGCTAAATGTTTAGGGCTGGGACCTAGCGAGTAGTAATAAAATATTTTAAAGGAAGAAAATTGTCTTATTTTTTCCTATACTTTCATATTTTTTTGTAAAAAAATAAATTAATTAAAGTTAAAAATATTTAAAAGATCTAAAATAAATTTAAAACAAGTGTTTTAAATAATTAAATAGGACTTGAATCCGTAATACTATATTAAATAATTTAGTGCTTTATTTTTATATTTACTTGAACCAATGCCGGTAATTTTTAAAAACTAAGGCAATAAAAAGTGCGTAAATATTTTATTAAAATTTTTAACCGTTATCGTTACCCAGAAAAGCCGGTTAAACAGAAAAAACCAATTCTTGACTGTTTTCATCTCAGAAATAACCAATGTTTGTTATAGGTTTTGGCTTACGTACCACATAAATGACAGAAATAAAATTAGCAACTTTTTATCTCGCAATCGGGTAACAATAGTTTAAATGCTTTATAGAGTTTAAAAATCTGCTGTTTATATTAGGACAGATTTTGAAACATCTACAAGAATTAAAATCTTTATTAAAAATTTAAAAACGCACGTTTGACAACAAGCATATGTATAATGTATGCAATTCCTATTAGAAATTAGAAGAAACACAAGTGATGTATGGTTTGCAAAGCTAAGGTCTATAAATAATACAGTAGGTATTTTAGGTAGTAAATTCTTTAACTATTTTAGGTTTCTTAAATCTTTCAAAAATTAAGATTAATTTATTACTTAACTTAGGTGTATTATTATTGCAATTATTTTTAAAAATCCTTATTAAAAAAGATGTTTTGTTTATATTAGTTGGATATTTTAATAAAACTCTGATCTTGCTGTATACAAGTCTTTTGGGTCCTAAGACCCGGGTTTTTAATCTCCACTTCTCAATTCTGCACGTATCGGTTTTTTTAGCAGTTATCCCCTTTTTAGCAAGTATATTTACTGAATTACCTCAATGCTCTGTTTACCGAGATTTTGTTGTGAATATAATCTACGTGATTTCAGTATATGTTTCTTTGTGATACTCGCCTTACTACTGGAAAATGGGACCTCTTCGGTCGGGTCCACACGATGAGCTTGCTCCGCCTATTGACCCCTATGAACTTGCAGATCGTCTTCAACAAAAAAAAAAAAAAGAAGAAAAACCCCTCATAAATCCCAAAAGTTAAAAATATTAATCTACGTTTCGGGGCAAGTCAGCCACCGTTTTCAAAATAATTCAAAACAAAAAATTATGCTAAATTAGAAGAAATTTAAAAATGACATTAGGTTTTTACTGGTTTATTTATAGTATTCAAAAGACAAAAAAGGTGGTATGGTGGTTAATTAAAAAAACTTACAAAATAAAAATAACTTCTAAGTACCTACAACATAATTAAAAAAATATATTGATTTTAAGTTTACCTGAATTCACTTCAGCATCAAGCATAGGTAACCAATTATTATTTAAATTAACAGATATTGATGCTACATTTATCTTTATTTAATGAAATAAATGCACTTTCCTTTATTTTACGTTCTTTTGAACAAGTTTTCTTTGCTAAAATGCTAGAAGCATTCCAGTTAATTATGTGGTTATAATCAAGTGCGTGTTGACAGATTTTTTGATTTGTGAAATTCTGTGTTTCTAATGTTGTTCTTGTTCTTTTATGCGTTTGGCTAATGGTCTGGAAGTTTTACCTATATAAAATTTATTACATTTCTAAGAGGATCTTATAAATAACATTTTTTTATGTTTTTGTATATATTGTATGGTTTTGTTTTTGCTTCTCGAGATTTAATAGTTTATGTTTAAAGATAAAACGAATATTAAATTTATTACCTATTTGTTGAATTTTATTTAGTAACTCATGAATATAAAGTAAAAATAGATTTGTAATGGTCTATTTTGATTATGTCTTAATTTTGGTTGTTTAAATTTTAGAAGCTTTGTTATAAAATCAAGAGGTTTTATTTTGAACTAAAATATCTTTAATTTTTTTTGTTTTCTTTGTTTTTGATCAGAACAAATTATTTTAATTTTATCAAAAGACTTTTTACAACTCTTTTTTTACCATTATCGGGTGATTAATGGACCAAATTAAAAGTTTATAATAGACCTATTACAAATCTTTTTTTACTATATATTCCTGGCTTTTAAATAAAATTTAACGAATAGGTAATAAATTTAATATTCGTACTATCTTTAAAACACAAAACACTATTCGATCTCAAGTAACAAAAACAAAACCATATAATATAAACGAAAACACAAAAAATGTTATTTATAAGATCCCTTGTAAATGTAATAAATTTTATATAGTTGAAACTTCCAGACCATTTGCCAAACGCATAAAAGGACATAGAATATACATTAGAAAAACAGAATTCCACAAATCAAAAATCTGTCAACACGCACTTGATAATAACCACTAGTGATGGAACGGACTCATGTTTCACCGGACTACCGAACTCCGGACTTCTGGCCGCCCAACGAACCGGATGCCGGAAGTCCGGCGCGCTTTATGTCTTTTTTCCTCAAAAAATAAAAAATAAAATATTAATCGGTTGCTACTTACATTTAAATGTCAATAAAAGATAATAAAGTACCAAGGAAATATTGTAAACTAAGAGTTTTCTTACAAAGACAATTGACAGGCAAAGTATTCAGCTAGATAATATCATGTCATATATTATGGCAACCCTTATTTAAAAGCCACATAAAAAATTCTAAAGAAAAGCTATAAAAATCACCAAAAATTCGTTAATTTATAATGAATTTTATAAATTTTAAAATCATAAACAATTTTGTAGTATACTTATATACCTCCAAGATTCTTAAAAATCCTTATTTGCTAATTGGGAATTGACACTGGCAAGCAACATATAAACCAATAGAACTGCTTGAGCTTAGCTGGGACTCCCCATAAACCAATAAAAATGAAAAATTTTGTCTGGTATTACCCTAAAGTAATTGAGCTAGGAATTCCCCCATAGATGAAAAACAAATATGAAATGTGGAGCATTATTTTTCTTAAAATATCACCTAATTTGATACTTTAAATATGTTATATTTAAACTGTTTTTAATTAATATGTGTTAGTAATAATAACTAATAAATTAATAATGTCAAGTAATAAAGTAAAGTGTGGCTTTCTTCGAAATATGTCGAAGATAATAAGTGTTTGGCCAAGTGCAAGTTATGTAAGAATAAGTTATCTCGTGGAGTTGAAGGAAAATGTGCTTCGACCTCTCCATGAATTAGGCATCTAAAAATATCTCATCCAAGTGATTACAATACCCATTTTATGAACAAAGATGAGTGTAATAAACTCAGGTACTAGTAAAAGTATCACTCTGGAACCTGTGACTAGGCAACCTACTTTACAGAATTCACAAGTTCAAAAAATGTGGGACATTAATGACAAGAAGGCACGGCAAATTCATTACAAACTAGCAGAAATGATTTGCCTAGATAATCAACCTTATTAAATAGGTAGTGAAAATTGCTTCATACAAACTTTGCAATTAGTAGTCATGGATAGCATTAAACGTCAACGGGCTGTATCAGATTTGATTGCAGTTGCTAAACGAATAGCTACCCACTTTGGAACATTCTTCTCTAGCTTGCGACAAGTTGAAAAAAATTCAAGAGGAGCATGGTTTTCAGTCAAAAAAAATTATGCAAGATGTACCAACTAGATGGAACTCTACATTTATATGCTGGAAAGATTGCAAGAGTTGAAAAAATCCATCATCATTTATTGTGCTGAACAAGAAAATCTTGGCTTTAACAGTTTAACCAGTTACCAGTGGGAATTACTAAACTCCGGGTGTAGACTTTTGAGACCCTTTGAAGAATGACAAAACAGTTAGCTCTACAGAATCAGTAATTTCAGATGTTATTCCTATTATAACTAGTTTACAGGGGTTTCTTTCCGCTGACTCAACCTCTTACATGAACAACTAGGGATGCCCTACTAGAAAACATTGACAAAAGATTTCAATTAATTTCAGAATCCCAATTATGTCATTGCTACTGTATTGGACCCTAGGTATAAATTAGCATTTTTCCACCAGAAAATATTTTCCCCGCGAAGCAGTGTGTTTTTAAACGAGATAACAAAGTTTAAGATTCCCCCTAATAGCACTAAGCACTGAAAATTTAAACTTAACAGCAAATACATGACGAAAAATGATAGTGATGAAGAACCATTGTGTAAAATCATGAAAAAAACCCAAAAAGTGCCGTCAGTTTGGACATGTTTTGAAAAAATTGCTACTCCCTTTCCTTAATCGGTAATGTAAGTGTGAAACCCCGAACAAAAAATAGCAGACCAGTTTGAAAATTATCTTAATAAGCCCCCCATACATTGGTGGAAGAGCACAAGGATGAGTTTCAAATGGAGCCCAAGTTCCTAAAGATATTTAAGCGCCCCAGCAAGTAGGGGGTGTATTCAGAAAGGTGTTTTTCAAAAAATTGGCAACATTTATGAAGAAAAAAACGTTCTGGATTAACCAGTCAAAATGCTGAAAAACTTTTATTTATTTATCATAATTTGAAAAGATACATTTTGATTATTAACATTGTTTTCCTTATTTGTAGGAGAATTAGAGATTACCTGTAATCAGTTAATAAATGTAAGCTGCTTTTTCTATCCCAAAATTTTTATTTTCCTCTATTTATATTTCTAATGACTTATTAAATTATATTTCTTTATTAATAACATTAAAACATTTCCCCCCGGTCCGGGGACCGGAAGATCCGGTGAAGTGGCCGGACTTGCCGGATTCGGTACTTAAACCGGACGTCCGTTCCATCACTTAATAACCACATTATAAACTGGAATGATCCAAACATTCCAGTATATTATTTGAATAGTTCAAATTATTCGAATAGTTTGAACTATTCGAATAGTTCGAATATTCGATTCAAAATTCGAATCGAATATAACTATTCGATTCGATTCGACAACTATTCCACACCCCTAAAAGATGTCAATATCGTAAAATTAAAATATTAAACAACTGCTCTTCTTCACTTAAATTATTAGGTTAGTTTGGCTAATTTTCTTCTTAAATCCAATTTACCCTTACCTAATTTATTTTGTGGTAACCTATGTTTGTCATAAACTAAAATTTGGATTAAATTTAGGATTCTATTAAAAACCCTATTTACATTACCAATATTATCGGTCAACGCCTAATATGTCCATCACAGCATAACATGTTTACTAATAAAACAGGTCAAATTTTTTTATTATTGTTTGCAAATATGCAAATGTATTCCATACAACAGCCCAAAATCTATCGATTGGTAGCCAGTCAACCCATGATTGGAAACCAGTGGGCGGACAACGATATAACCAAGGTTGGGAATTATTAATAAGGGTAAATTAACGACATGTTAATCGTTAGTTCGAATCGATCGACGAATTATCAATATATTTATAATGTTTTTTAAGCACTACTCGCAATAGTTATTATTTACATACATTTTCAAAAAAAAAACAACAAAGTTGGTTAGTTCTCGTGAGTATTGGCAGCAGTAATTGTTAATAGTCCAGTCGAGAAGTGTGTTTCCTGCGAAAAATAGTTAGAAGGCTTCGAAAAATATAAGCGATAGCTCATTCGACGCGGAATGCAAATCTGGGAAAATCGTTTTGAGGATTTTTTTTGCCAATAAATGTTGCAATTGTTATTAACAAAAAACAAAAAAAAGCCATTTTGATTTTTGATGATTACTTAAAAACCATAAGAGATAGCGGAAATTGCAAAAAAGATCCTTAAAGAGAAGAAAATTTTTGATAAAAAAGTTTAAACTAACGGAGTTCTATCTCCGTTATTTATAATCTTAATTTACGGTAAAATAAATGGTCCTTCGAGCGACATTTTCGGATGCGCGCCTGGCGTCAGAACCGAGTACGTCACACTCACAAAATTTTAAAAAATTATAATGTATTCAAAACACTTTAAAGAATTTATTTCCGTTGAAATTTTTAACTTAAAGTTAATTTTTCGCGTCGTGGAGCCATTTAATATACCCTAACAAGATATGTTATAAACGTTTAAAAAATGTAAATGCTTTGTTTATAATAATTTTTTCCCCCCACAAAATTACTTCTAAAAATTTAATTTTTGTAAAAGTTATAATTTTTGCCGCGATTTTTTGGACGACTCAACGTACAAAATGGTTTTTTACTTATCAGTGCATTTTTCGCAAAGTAATGTTGTAAAACCCGCTAAAATTAATCATTATTTAAAAATCTCATACCTTAAACCCTTTTAAAGTTGAAAACCGAATCTTTCGTACAATTATTGTTTGTAATATACTGTTTAAACAGTCGTTTACGTTACGTCAACGTACAAAATGGTTTTTTACGTATCATGCATTTTTCGCAAAGTAGTGTCGTAAAACCCGCTAAATTAATCATTATTTAAAAATCTCATAAAACATAAACCCTTTTAAAGTTGAAAACCGAATTTTTCGTACAATTATTGTTTGTAATATACTGTTTAAACAGTCGTTTTTTTTAATAGCAATTTAAATATTTTGCCGCGATTTTTGGACGACTCAACGTATTAATTGTAATTGTCCGATTTATCTTTAGTTAACGTATAAATGAGCTTTAAATTTTATTTTCAATTCTATAAGATATTAAATAACATACGCAAACTATATACATATTATTAACATACAAATAATGTTATATATAAAATCTCTTGTGAACGCTAAAAACTTTATATAGGTAAAACTTTCAGACCATTAGCCAAACAAATAAAAGGGCATTAAACATTTATTAAAAAGATAGAATTTGAAATTTTAAAAAAAAGTCAACATGTGGCCACAGGATAAACTATGGACCCCAAAGAGTATAGATGCGGTTTAAAGTAGATTTTATGGGCGAAAAAAAAAGTATCCCTGCGCTGTGGAGAACCTTTTTTAAACAAGGTTTAAAATCATGCCAAATGGACTGGCGGATTTTATTTTCATTTTTGTCGAAGGTCTTTTTCCCGTTCGTACTTTATTTGTCTAAATGCAGAAATTTATAATAATTGATACTAGGCCAATTGTTGTAATTCCCTTTTAAATTTATATTTTTTAAAAAATGGTGTTATGTTAATAATATACTTTTATTAATCCAAAGAAGTTGTGTATTTTTTATTATTTAAAAAAAATAAAGTTAGGAGCTTATTCAGTGGTTTTTTTAATTTGAAATAGTATTGACGTATTAAATCTGAAGTAATATTTTAATAATTTATTGACCATGTCATGTCAAACATACTACAATAGGTTTTAGTTATTTCATTGAGCAAACAAACCTATCTAAAAAAATGTTTTTAAAAATTCCCATTTAAATAAATATACTTCTATAAGCCTTTGTTTTTTTTCTTATTTAGGTCATAAATTATTAATTTTCGGCATAGTTCTTTCAAAAACTTTGAATAGGACGTGTTAATAAAAAATTTATTTTGTCATATACAAGAACTTAAAGGCTTATAATAATTCGACCTTATAAAATTGTTTATTTTTTAAGAATGAAAAAACGAAATATATTACACTGGTTAAACTAGGGTTTCTGATATTTTAAACCGTAAAACATTTTTTTTTAAAAAAAATTTTACATAGGGGAAAAGGGGGTGGGAAATAGGGGCTTTTGTCAGTAATTTTACCCTAATTTAAGTATTAGACGAATTCGAAATAGCACTTCTATTTATCTGAATCAGTGTCTTCTCAGTGCTTTCTTTTTCCTTCTTTGTCAGGAGAAAAATTTAAAAAAAAAAGTTATCATAGGCAAAAACTTCTCAAACCTTTTTAAAAATAAAAGTGGCTGTTGTTTTAGTTGATTGCACAAGAACATCCCACTAAAGTTTTTATTTAGCCATTTATTATCGAAGCGGGCAACCCAAAATCCTTTGTATTTTATCTGGAACATGAAAGAGTTGTTTCCTCTTTGGAAAAAAAAAAAGCGGACTGAGGCTGGCTTAAAGGGAAAACCGACTCTAACGTAACAGAAAAGTGTACAAAGCTTTATATAGGATTTATTGATATCGGGTGTTCAACTGGAATGTTGCTAAAAACAAAGTAAAACTTTTGAAAATTTAATAGAGGCGTTCGGTCCAATTAACTTTAAATTCGGTTAGATACGTCTTTCGTATAAAGATTTGTGCCACCTAGATCACTCCTGTTATAATGCTTTTTAAAAATATATAGAACCATTTCAAAAAAAGTGAACACTTGCTGAAAACGTTAATATTAATTGACTTTTGGCACCCACCCACGGAACTTATGGCTGGGACCACACATGTTTAATAAAACAATTAAACATTTCATTGCTAGGACAAAGAAGATACCCTTTAATTTAAATTAACCCGGATCCGTTTAATTTATATTATTCCAAAGCAGAATAGACTGTGAGGAACTTATTATTATTGGTCAGCTGAACATTAAGGAGTACCACCCGAGGGAATTCTTTATTTTATCTGGCAACGGCTACACTTAATAATGTAGTTAAATCACCAAATAACCGAATGTCTGTCTATAATCCAGGAAGCAAACCATTTTGCCGAGCCATTTTTTCAAAATGCATAGAATGACTAGAAATTTTGACAGTAGGTAGGGAATAGTCCAAGGATTAAAATTTATATCATGCCGAAGGGCGCTTTTACCTTGGGGGTGGTTGCCAAACCATCTCAGTGTGGAATTTTTTTTTTAATTTTGAACACAGGAATCGATGGAAAGATGGGTTTTTAATATTTATATATATATATATATATATATATATATATATATATATATATATATATATATATATATATATATATATATATACTATTTTTTTTTTTTATATATATCATATATATATATATATATATATACTTATATATATATAAAACAGTATGTTCACGGAAAAGGTGTTGAAGAGAAAAAACTGTTTTTATTTTTGATTTTATCAGAAAAAACCTACTCTTGATAAAAAACTTTGCTAAGAGTAAGATTGGGATGGAAACATTTAACATATTTTATTTGAGAAAATATGGAAATAAGTTACTAGGAAAAGTTGTTCAAAAGTAAAAGATATTTCCTAATGCCAATTTTCGAAAAAATCGGCCTATATACTTTTATTATTTTGTAATGAAAATTATTTTAATATTAATTAACTAATTCCAAATTAACAACTCATTATTGTACTAGTAGGCGCTGATAGTGACTAGCTTTATTGACACTTCGCTTTTATAATTCATCAGCCGCAGTATCGTCAGCTTTAACTGCTTACTTAACAGCAAAAAATTTGATAAAATTGATATTAAAAATTTAAATTGATACTAAAATAAATTTAATCACAAATAAATAAAAGTAGTCCGATTTTTTGAAAATTAATGTTAGAGAACCAATTTCTTTCCTTGTAAATTATTTCCATATCTTCTTAAATAAATGCACTTTACTCTTGTACCATTTTAAGTTTTTTCAATTTTCTGAACACCGCGTATAAAATATGTTAAATGTTTCCATCCCAATCTTACTCTAAGAAGTAGCAATTTTTTTATCAAGAGTAGCTTTTTTCGATAAAATAAAAAATAAAAATTTTTCTCTTCAACACCTTTTCCGTGGACATACTATATATATGTGTGGGTTGTTGCTGGGTGGCAACCGAAGGCTCCTTGTTCGGGCTTTCTTTGGTTTTTACCTTTCGGATGGTTGTTTTCCATATGTTTGGGATGTTGGTGGCATCGTCGCGTTTGTTAAGGGTACCAGCTTTTTCTATTTCGAGAGCTTCTCTTATTAGTCTGGTCAGAGTTGTCGAAGTCGATTAGTGTCCTGTGTTGTGGTGATGTTGGAAAAGGGCGGAGGTTGTTTGTTTTATTTTTATACTATTTTTATGTTCCTGAATCCTGACGGATATGCATCTGTTTGTTTGTCCCACATATTGTTTTTCGCAGTTCTTACAAGGGATGCTGTAGACCCTATGGTTTTCCAACTTGATTTTGTTTTTTGGGTTCCCCAAGATATTGGCTAATGTGGTTTGTGGCTTAAAAATTGGTATGATTTTGTTTTTTCTAAGGACCCGTCCGATTTTGTCTGTGACTCCCTTTATGTAGGGGAGTACGGCCTTTGATCTGTCCTCTTCATTCTCTTTTTTCTTTTGGATGGATGTTTTTGTCGCCTGAGGTGCATTTTGGATGATCTTTTCATTTAATTGTTTTCTCTGAGCGTTGTTGTGATTGTTTTTATTTCTTTTCTATTGTCCTTTTCCGTGAGGCGGATGGATCTTGAGATAAGGGTGTTTGCTACTGCTGTATTTGGGCTGGGTGGTGATGGGAATTGCCGTGCAGGTATCTATTTGTGTGAGTTGGCTTTCTATAAACTTGTATTCGAGTCTTCCGTTGGGCTCCCTTGTTAGTAAGAGGTCTTGGAAGGGAAGTTTCTTTCTTGTTCTATCTCTAGGGTAAACTGAATTATATGATGGATGTTGTTCAGAAAGCCGAGAAACCTTTCTAATTCGTCATGACCGTGAGACCATATGATAAAGATGTCGTCGACATAAGTTTCCAAAACTTAGGCTTTAAGTGGCTTGCCTCTGTTTCAAAATACGCCTTTACAGGTTGAAATTTACGGGGGATAGAGAAGAACCCATGGAGCTCCATCTGTTTGTTAGTCAGCTAAAACTAACTTTGTGTTTTCTTTTTCTCATTATCCACAAACTAATAAAATATGTGAGAAATATAATTCAGTTTTATGTATATGTCAAGACTCTGTAAATAGAGTCGTTAATATTTTAATGTTTTGGTATAATTTTTTAAATGTAAAATATGCCATCCTTTGTAATTTTAATTTTGTCAACCCTTATGATTATATTTGTTAAAATTTATTAAAATTTTGTAATTGTATTGGTTATACTGCTTAATTTACCGGTTTACTAACTTTTTGTCGCTTTAACAGTACTAAATTTAAACTAAATTTAATATTTATTAAAATAAACAACAGTACAAATACAAAAAAATTTAAAAATATAATTTTAAGAAGTAAAAGTTTATGAAGTACAAAGCGTAATTTGTTTACTTTAAGCTTTTTTTAGGTAATTTAATAATCTTTTTTAGTTTTGATTCCTTGACGTTCATTACAAAGTGGATTGACATGACACAAATAAAAAAAATCTGACTTTTGAGAATGTTGTCCTAACAGAGGTAAATATTTTTTTTTGGTTGAACCTATATTAAAGGACAATTTTTTTTTTTGAAAATTAAAATAAAGCAAATACAATAAACCACCAATGAGATTCTTATTAAGCAAAAAACTAAAAGTAGTTAATTAAATAGATAAAAGTATTGTAAGGGTCTGGGTACTTTTAATGGGGCTCGAAGCTATTTAAAAAACTAAATTTAAATAAAAATATGCTTTATATATCCACTTTGCATTTTAAAAAAAATTTTTTTCTTTATTTCAGAAAATTCTTCGCTTGAGTGATTTATAACATACATTTTACTTTTCTTGTTTACTTAAGTGAGACAAATAGTACAAATAATTTACACTTTTGTCATTTCAGATTCTTAACATCATTTGACGTTTCATTATGTTTTACTTTTTTGTGAATAATTGTTTTGCAATGTTTTATATTTTTTAATATATTGACTCTTTTTGTAATTTTTATAAAGCCTTTGAAGGCTTGTATGAAGTAAGTACTATGAAAACGACTAGGTTTTGATTATAAGCTTTTATTTTTCGACAATTGTAAAAAAATGCGGTATTTTATGCACCTTTAAAGTTGTCAACAGAGGTAACAAATATGCTTTTGAACTAAAACTACTAAAAGCCACGGGTGGTTTAACGGGAATACAAGAAAACCGCCAAGTATCAGAACATCAAATACTTTTACTTGTATTTTGGTTACGGATAAAAAACTACTCGTGACTTTTACTCATAAGTATTGTTAATTTCAAATACTTATTACTCGTATTTTCAAGTAAATTTAAATGTATTCGTAAATTCTACTCGTAGTATACGAGTATATTTTTATTGTCGGCTCGGTAAAAACCATTCGTTTATGTTCTTCACCGTGGAACATCGCGCGGCACCCGCCCAAAAAAATTTTGGGCCGCTTGGCGGTGCGCTTGGACTCTTTGGCGGCAGGGCAGCCGCGCCGAAATCTTCAGAGGTTATTCTAGAGATTCTGGGGCATACACTTTCTTTCCCTGGAGCCACACGTTGGAATTCTTACTATGATTCCATTAAGAAAATTGTAAACAACAAAAAACAAAATGGTTGATTTGTTTGAACGGTTAAATTTAAAAAATTGTTTTTTGAAAACGAACTTTTATATGGAAGAACACTGTCAAGTGATGGAAACATTGGCAGCTACTTTAGATGTTTTGCGGGCGAAACTAATACATTTACGGCCTTTGCTCCCATGTTTAGCTTCACTAAAAATAAACTAGGCAAACTATCAAAAATCAATTTTAAATTTGCATCGCCTTTAGTTAAAAGGATGCCTAGATGAACTGCAAAGTAGGTTTAAACTTTTTTACGTTAGACTCCCAAGTACATTAGCGCTATAATAGCTTCGGTTGTACATCCTCAATTTAAGTTACGCTGGTATAATTTTATTTGTAAAACATACCCGCTGCCACCAAGTTTAACATAAAGAAAAAATGGTGGTAAGCCAAGCAAATATATTTATTGGTATTAAAGAGAATGTAGATGAAAACTCTGAAAGAGTTGCTTGTAATTCTTTACATAATTTTTTCGATTTTGATGATTTTGAAACACACAACAACGTTCCGGGGACAAGTTTTCCTCAGAATGAATCCAGTTTTTCAGAAAAAGCAAAATTAGTTAAAAACCCAGCCGAATTAGAGTTTTTACGTTCTTTATTTTTAAAAAGTTGTGATATGTTTTTATTTTAGAAATAAACTTTAGGTTTCAAGAAATTTTGTTTTTAGGTTTTTTTACCTATACATAATATACATTCATGCCTAAAGATTTTATATGCATGTGTAAAAAAGTAAGTAATATTTAGTACTGCGGTAATAAAGACATTTTTTAATTTTGATTACTTTTTAGCATCTTCTATTACATTTTTAAATTTGTAAAAGTATTCGTACTCTTTACTTGTACTTGTACAGTACTACCCGTAACTGTAGGCTGCCTCTGTAAAATTACTTACGAGTAAAATACTTACAAATACATTTTATTAAGTACTCGTACTCGTAGATCATACGAATACATTTTTTTTACTCGTGCACACCTCTGGTTGGAAGCAAGTAGTTACACTACGTTAGGTATTGAAAGTATAACTAATTTTTTACGCGCTGCTGGTGCCGTTTCAGAAAAAGTTTTATTTAAATAATTTTAAATTCTTGTTTAAATTGTACTTTTGTTTAATCGTATTAAAGTTATCTTTCCAATATTACTGAGAAATAAGTTAAATAAAGGCCAGAGTTAGTTTTGCTAGGTTACAATATTTTTTCGGTGATCGTTTTGTTATTACATTGTAGAAATCCTAATTTTGCTTGGATCCTTTTTGCTATGTATTGTCATTTTTGGCAACCAACTCGACAAGTGCTTTATGGGTTGTTATTCGAATGACAAGGTTATAAATCTAATCCGAACCCCCGCTTATCCGAAAATCCGACTCATCCAAATAGGGCCAGAACAAAAAAAAATTATAAAATTGAACTAGGATAAGTGAGGAAAAACAAGTTTTTTTAAGTAACATCGTACGTTTATTAACAAAATTCTATACATAATTTATTTATTTGTTAGACACTTAGAAATTATTGGCTAGCACAATTTAAAGTCAGTGAACTTCTTCTCACACAATGCACTAAATCAGCTTTACACCATCTATTGTTAAATAATAAAGGTATATTTAGCGTCTAACCTTTAATATTTTACACATCAGACGCTAAATATGCCTTAAAAAGACAATAATACGGCATTATGTGACAAACTTTCGCCTAATCCGAATTTTCGCTAATCCGAACAGGGTTCGGTTCCAATTAGTTCGGATTAGCGGGGCTCTAGTGTAGTTTAATTTTTTTTGTATTTTCAGTTACCTATACTAAACACTAATTAAAAGCTCATCATGCAGTAATAAGGGATATTACTGCATAATTTTGTATAACTTAATAATACTTGTAAATAACGATCCCAGAAAAATTGAATTAAAGTTTTTTGATATCTTTTTCAAAAACTTAGCGCTTTTACATATAGCAAATTATAGTTACATTCCTTCGTATTATTTATTCATAATTTAACAAAAAGTAATATAAAATGAAACATGGAAACATTCAGAATAGCTCTAGTTAATGTTAAGTGGATTTGATGTGAATATATAAAATGCATCTTTTAATATATTCTGACGGAATAATGTTTCAAAAACGAATATGCAAGGCCCTCATGTCATGTTAGTTTATGCATCAGACTGTGTAACAAGTTTAATAATGAAAAATATCGGAGTTTTCCGCTTTTTGGCTCTGTTCCGGAGCACAGTATATGTATTTATTTTAATAAGGTCATGCAAGTAAAATATTTTGTTGAAATATGTTAGAATTTATTATAATCTATATTGGTTGATGCTTTAATTAAACACTATAATCAGGTTAGGTCCTAATAATTTTTTATAAAGCCTTAATGAAGCTTATTTTTTTCAAAGTTTGGTCAAACTTTAAAGAAAGAAAGAAAAAGTATAAAATATATTGTTTTGGACTTAAAAGATTGTGTTAAATTTAACACAATAAATTTATTTAATTTAGTTAAATAATTTATTTTTATAAATTACTTCAGTTTTTTCCTTTCGGACTACTGTTGCAAAATGGTTTTGAAAACGCTAGAGTAATCAATCCATTTTGCACTTTTCTTGTATCCTATAGTAAAAGAATTCTTCCAACTAATTCTGGACTTTTCCATTTTTTCCACGTTACTAGAAAAAGCGACAACCTTCGCAAAAATGAGTCGGTATGAAATCGAACGCCCAGTCGTTCATTTAAAGAAAGTGACAACTAAACAGTTATCATAGTTCCATTTTTGTTACCATAGTAACGGTTGTTCCATTGTTAACCTGACGTAACAAAGATGAAACACGTGTTGCCATCTTAATCGGGTCCGTGGGTCCGGAGATTTCCATTTGGAGTTTTCGTTATTTTTCTAGAGTCAGAAAAACTTACCTCGCCGAATTATATTGGTTTTTTTACATGGTTCATGAATAAAAAATTTTAAAAGGGCCTAAATGTGCGGGTGAAACGTGAAAATTAATGTTTGAAATGTTTCGATTAACCTAAATCCAAAATAACTAAAAAATACATAAATAAATAATATATGCGGCTAAAAAGATAAAAATAAACCTATATATTAGTACCGCGACGCTTAAATATCTTTAAACGTTTGTGATGCCAGCACTGTAGGCATATTTCTTAGTTTTATGCCCCATGTAAATTTTTTGTTAGTCCTTAATGAAATGTCCCATTTATTTATTTTGGGCATGCAAAATTAAATATCAATATTTAATTTTGCATGCCCAAAAATTACCAGATACCAAATTTTGTAAACGCAGCTTTATTTATTATAATAAATAATTATTTCTTATTTTGGCAAATTGGTATCCCTGTAAGCGCTAATTGAAACCACTGTGCCGAGAATACAATTTCGCTACTGAAAATTAAACGTTTTCCGCAAAGATTAACTGTCTTGCACGACACTGTTAATGCATACATTACTTAACAAAAGTACTTAAGACTAGCATTTCGCCTGCGGCTTCGCCCGTGTGGACTAGGCGATTTTGGCTGTTTTTTCCACGTTTTCGCGGAAAAATTTCATAAATTTGATACTTACGTCAACAACGTCTGCCCTCAGGTATCTGGCCCCCTTTACAATGCGTTACGTCACATCACATCACGCTCCCCGCGTTCCGCCTTTAGTCACACACTTTCCGGCGTAGCACGCGTCTTGCGATTAAACATTATGGTAAAATTGTACTTTACGGACACCACGCCGATTTTCATGAATTTTTGTAAATGGGAGTTTCTTGGGGCGCTGATCACGAATCTAAAATTAGTTTTTTCCGGCAACCTTTGGTTTTTGAGTAATGAGGCCTCCAAGTGAACTAACCTCAAAATTCTCCCTTCTTAAAACTGATACCAACAAATGGGAACATACACTGATTAGGCACTTATATATTAAGAGTCCATTCGCGCCGCGAAAATTGGATCCAATTTGGGGTTCGGGCATAATGTTTTTCTCAAAAACGGTATAAGTTATCGATAATTTTTAAAAACTATATGAAAGCCAACACTTAAATCTAGGCTTCTGCTGTAATAATTTTTTAAATTTGGATTTAGTTTTTAATATTTCCTTGAGTGAAAAAATCGGTTATGTTTAGATACTATTTTTTCTTAACTCGACACATATTTAAAAAATCCGTTAGAGCAGAGGCATAGATTATGTCCTTACCTTTAAAATGGTGTATAATTTATGTCATTTAAGTGAAAAATAGTTACCGAAAAACGTTATCTTCTGTAGGCTTGCAATCGGAAACAACATCGCATCGATACACCGAGTTTGGAAGAACCTAAATAAAATATAATATTTTTAATGCGGCTATATGAAAATTGTGGTAGTGGAAGTTTGTTAGTCTCCGCCCACCGTCTCCGCTTCCTTTCGTCCGACCTCTAAGGTGTAGCGTAAAAGCACTCTTAAACAAATACACTAAAATTTACAATAATTTATTGTCTATTTTAAGTAAAAATTATCTCAAATGAATCCACTTTTATGTACGTTGTAAGAAGATATATGATGTATAACTAGTTGCCTGATTCATATTTAAGTTGTTAAGATATAAAAAACTGGATTTATTTGAGGTGTTTTTTACTAAAAATAAGCATTAAACTTTAGTTAATTTTAGTGTATTCGTTTAATATATAAGTAGCCAATCAGTGTATGTTCCATTTTGATGGTAATCAGTTTCAAGAAGGAGGAATTTTGGAAAAATGTCCATTTTGAGGTTAGTCCACTTGGAGGCCTCATTACTCAAAAACCAGAGATTGCCGGAAAAAAACTAAGTTTAGATTCGTGATCAGCGCCGCAAAAAATCCTCGTATGCAAAAATTCATGAATATCGGCGTGGTGTCCGTAAAGTAAAATTTTACCAACATTATTATCGTATTTCATTTGTTATAATTTTTTATAATATAAATGGCATTTGTGAATAAGTTGGTACTTATTTTTCATACAACTTTCATCCGCCTTTTTACCCCTCAGGGGATGAAGTTCCAAAAATACTACGATTTTCTGTTTTTCTGGGAAATTTAAAGCCTAATCAAAAACCTCCATATTTACAACTTTAAAAATTACGATTTTTCTATACAAACTTTAATCCCCAAATAAACCCTCACCCCAAAAGGATGTAATTAAAAAATATATAACAGATCATTTTTAATCGTAATTAATAGCCTACATTCCAATTTTTATACTTCTTAATCAGGAAATGACGAAGTTCAGAAGCCTAATTACCAGCTCCCATATTAACATCTTTGAAATATAACGAATTTTTATAACAACCTTATCTCTCTTTTAAACTCCCAAGGAATGTAAATGTAAAAATGTTAAAACAAATAATTTTTAATCGTTATTAATAACGTACATACCCATTTTCATACTTCTGTATCCAGAAATGACGAAGTTCCACACTAACTTTTACCCCCCTCCCCATTCTACCCTTTTAGGGAAAGGGAGGTTTTCTAAAATCCTTTCTTAGCTAAAGTCTCCTATTTTTGTGGGTAATCAGAAGTCTAATTACTAACTTCCATATTTACAACTTTAAAAATGACGATTCTGTACATATAACTTTCATCCCCATTTTAACCTCCCCAACGGATGTTATCTAAAAAATATTAAAACAGATCATTTTAAATCATAATCAAAAGCCTAAATAGCAATTTTTATACTTTTAAGTCAGAAATGATGAAGTTAATACAAATTTTCCCAAACATTCTGCCCCTTTAGAGAGTCAGTTTCCTTAAAATTTTTCCTAGCCTATTTTTTTTTAGGGATAATGTAGGATTTTAAGGTAAAATGAATTTTAAATTTTCTAAGTTTGGGGCCAACCCCTTATTCAATAACACCAACAAAAATTAAAACTTTTTTTATAATATTGTGATAGTAGTTTTTCCCTTCCGATTACCTCAAGCATTCTAAAGAGGGAACCTTTTTTTTAGCTTTAACTTTAAAAAAGGGAATTTTAAACCAAACAGAAACTTTTCCTTTCTTACAATGAAAACCTAGGTAAAAAAACTCTCAATTCCCCCTCCCCGCCTCATTAACCGGAACCGATTTTAACTCAAAAAAAGTTAAGGACGTTAATACTCTTTAATCCTTAAAATAAATTTTCCTTATAAAATTATTTATACTAATTTATGGGTCAGCGTGGGAAAGAAAATCAGAATTTTCTGTCAAACAAGATTAAGTGTGCTGTAACGGCCCTTATTTTTACCCCAACAAAATAATTTCATAAAAAAATTTTTCCGTTTTATGGGGATTAAAAGGTATTGGGGTGAACCGTTTAACGAAAAAATTTTTGGGTTAAGATTATTTTGTTTCCCTAAAAATTATTTTAAAAATCGTTTTTAAAAAAAAAAAAGTTTTAAAAACCCTCTAACTTAGTTTTGAAGTTAAAATCGGTTTAGCGCCCAAAAATACCTATTAAAATCCCTAAAAAAAAAAAGTTTTAAAGGAACATTAAATTTTAAGGTTTAAAGGTGAAAATAATTTACAAACTTAATTTTAGTTAACTAATTAATTTTGACGTTAAAATCGGATTCGCGGCCAAAATACCTACTAGATCCTTAAAAATTACAAAAGGTGATTTTAAATTTTTTGGTTAAAGGGGGGAAATTAGGGTTTTTCACCCCGTTTTCATTGGGAATTTTTTTGGGATTTTTTTTTGAACAGTTTCCCCTGGTTTCAGCTAAAAAAATTTTCGTAAAACCTCCTTTACCTTTTTTTAACACAAAAAACTCAACTATATAGATGTCAGAACAAACAGTCTATATCGGACGTAATATTTTTTAATGATTATGATTACACTACAGTACTTTCCCTATATAAACATTACTTATTTTATATATGCCATATGTCATGCCTCGGGCTAAAAGACAAATCAAAGTAATAATATTGTCTATTGCTTTTCAAGCACGCAATGATTACAGTTGTGCTGTAAACAGATGCCACTTAATAAATGGCACAAGTGCCCAAAGAATAAAAGTAATAAATACAAAATTCGATTTCCTTTTACAGCTATCTAGATAAAATCGAAATCGAGAAAGAGAGTTTGCAAGACCTATCGTGCTGAAAAATTACTTTTTAGGTAAGTGGGCCACCTGTTCCAGTGGAATGATTTGTAGTTTAAAAAATGATAATTGCGGTCTGTGGATAATTGCTAATTAGAAATTAAGTCATGTATGGTTTAATTTATGTGCACACTTTTATTTTTTAGGTAATAAACTTTTATTGTAAACTGTCTAAAAATATTTTGGTAATCGCTAAAAAATGCGGAATATTTTTAAAATAACTACTTTATAAATAAATTTTTAAAAACCCAACAAGGTTGGCTTGTTTAAAGTAAAAAATATTGCTTTCTTTCCTTTCTACTTTAAGTCCCTCGTTTGCTTTCCAACTTTCGTCGACCTTTCAGCTGTATTAATGATCCCTAATAAACTAAAGCGGGTCTGTGGATAGATCGGCGAAAAGAACAAAAGCATAATTTTTCCCTTCAAGAGCAAGTTTGTTGGATTTTTGGAAACCTATAACATTCTTGCCGGTAACGCCATCCTTTTCAGTATAACCTGTAACTGTGGGAATCAGGTGCGTGCAATATGAAAAACTTTTTCAAAAATAATTCAAAAACCGTTTGGTTTATAAAAGATTAATTAGCTACTTTATTTATCAACGCTCTTACCGTGATGAAACACAGGTTCTCGCCGGATCAGTGAAATTAAGCAACTCTAGACACAGTCAGTAACTGGACAAGTGAGGTGAGGACCAGGGTGTGCTGTTGTGTGTCCTTTCGATTCCAAATAATTCCTCTAATTTTGAGTGGTCAAGTTTTGCAGAAAACAAAATCCTTTAACCTTGTGAGTTTTACCTTTGATTACAATCTTAATTTGCACAGCAGCTTCGATAAAGCTTGGCTTCCTCTTTCGAGCCAGAAGGTATTTCTCCTCTTCTTATCTGTACCTACTCAGTATGTATCACAATTATTCAGACCTTACTTGGAATATTGCTCCCTTCTTCTTCTCAAGGTGCCTATCCATTTCGGATGTTGGCTACTAGCATGGCTCTTCTCAATTTATTGGCTGCTTCTCGAAAGAGTCCTGTAGGTAATAGGGAGAACCATGTTCTTAAGTTGTGGAGCCAAGATATTTTCCTTCTTCCTGGACCACTACTGCAAAGCTTCTTTCATTTTGAGTATTTAAGAGTTTATTTAATATAATTCATGCCTACTACATTTTGTTAATACAATCCGGTAGGTAGATTCATCTAGAGTAGACAAAATATTTGCTTTATTTTCCTAAAAAATTAATGTTTTAATTTAATACATAATAGTAAAACTATTTATTTACAAGAATTGTATTACTTACTGCTTTTTATTATCCATGTATTCTTTTTAAAACAAAAAAGTTCAAATAATTTCATGTAATAACTAGGTATTCGTATAACTACTAAAAATTAACCTTATTCATAAGTTAATGCTGTCCAAAGCTATGTGGTACTAAAAAAAAACCGTTAGAGATCCGATGTGGTATAGGTCCGATTCACCGCAAGCCTTTGTCGAAATCCAAGTTAAACGCACTCTAGGGTGTAAAACTTGATCTAAGAATTTTTGTATCGCAAAGAAAATATTTTGTTGGTTTTAGAAACAGCGCATATACATATAATAATTTCCACGCGCACGGTAGATGAGATAGGGTTTGGAGTAGCTCAAGAATGTTTTGTACGATTTTACATATTAATTGCCCTTTTTCATTGTTTATATTTTCAGAGCACAGCAATCTCTGATGCGTGGAAAAATTTTGTCACTAGAAAGCTACTTAGATTATGTATCACAGCCTTCGAGCATATACTACTAGAGGCAGCCTTGCAACTTGATCGTGGGAACACTCCACGTGAGAGAAAAAAGAATAAGAGTCCAATATTTTCCCCTCGCTGTACGTGCATAGTAGTGGGCGAGCGAGGCATATACTATTCTCCGCCGACTAATCAGCACGTTAACTAAAAAAGAATAGTTGCACTTTTATTCGTCTTTTTCTCTTACGCACACTGTGAGACTTGATCGTACATGTGGCTTGGCAAAATTGTAATATTTAGTAATGCAAGCTGAAAACAATAGGACAGTTAGCGCCTAAATCATTAAATTAAAACATTCTGATTGCTCTTGCGTAAGCTTCAAGTACGTGCATTCTCTTTCCTGCATCCCAGGAGCATGCAAATGATTTTAATGATTCTGACTTTGAACAGATGAAAGCGAATCTAAGGGTAATGAGGCTACCACGGCAGGAGGAAATTAAAATAGGGATATAGTCTTCAGTGGTGGGTTGAGAGTGACCTCAACTGAATACTTTCGAAGAGGATTAGTCTCGAACAGGAAAAGGTTCTTCGAAAACCTGTCTAAAAGAGCTTTCAACTTACAAACCATCCCTCTTCAGGCTCACTTTGAACCTAATACATTTTATTTGTTACAGCAAACCGTTTAAACGAATACATCAGCCACTACGAGCCGCTCAGGTACGACACAACTGATGTGCACAGAGCGCACTTGCGCGCAAGAAGGTCAGCTGATAAGGACAATCACGTGCACGTGTCTTTCAGTGCGCACGATCGCCATTTTCGATTGCGGCTGAAACGTGATGTGGAGCCGTTTGGTGATAGATTGGAGGTGCACGATGAAAAGGGCCCCATAAATGTCGATACGTCGCATATTTATAGTGGGCATCTTATAGGTAAGTTATATGGTACTTACTGCATATTTTATTATGGATCATTTTTTTTTTAAAACATGTAACAGTATTATTTACTTTGGAAAAATTACACAGGCCCACAAAAAAGTGGTGTGTGCTGTGTGTCGGACTAGGATTTTCTAGCGAATTTTTTTCCGCTGAACACGAAACTGAAGTCAAAATTAGGGGTCAAACAGCAAAAAATGGAGAAAAGGTGTAATTTTAGATATTAAAGATGTTCTTTTAATTTAAAACCTTAATATCTTAAAAACTATAAAAGATACACGAAACTTTATATAACATAAACTATGTATTTTTACAAGACCTTTATACAGGGGTGGAAAATTCAAAACCGAACATAGGCCAGTGTAATGTATCAAACAGAAACGGACAACCCCTTTAACTGTGTGAAAGAAGTGAGACAAACCTTTGTAATGTGTCGATACTTGCATCAAGCACTGTCTCGAACAGCGAAGAGAGCGATTCGAGGCATACGGCAACCTTCGTAGAGCGTACGCTGCTTAAGCTATTTTGGCGCGTATGTCGTAGTTTAAATTCGATCCCACTATGTTTTAGTGGTTTATTTGTTTTCTTTGTTTTACTTGCTAAACGTCCATGTTCGGTTTTGAACTTTTCACACCTGTATAACCTTTTTGTCTAAATGCAATATTTTTATCGAGTTATTATCAAAAACCAAAAATTCAGGATTTTAATAAGATTTTTTTTTCTGCAAGCTTTCAGTGAATAAAATAAATAATTTCTTAAAAAAACAAAAATCACATTAATAAAAAAATCCTTATTTTGTACTGAAATTTTTTGTAAAAATTACATTTTTGTTTATATCTCCTTTATTATTAATCTTATCAAAAATGTTTATATAACTTTTTATATAAACCATTTAAAAAGCTTTCTTTTTTATTATATGATTTTTTTTGTATCTCCTATAGTTTATATATTCGTAGCCGATAAATGTACCATGTCGCTTTTTTGGGTTTTTCTAGATTTTTTTCTGTTCGATCCCCAATTTTGACTTCAGCGGAAAAATACTCCAGAAAATCTAAGTCCTACACCCAGCACATGCCACTTTTTTTTTGTAGAACTGTGTTTTTAATGATTTCATTTGTCTACCATACTAGAATAATTCTGATGGAAATTTTAAGTTACTGAATTAGCAAACAAGGATGTGTATATTGAAATATTATGAAACAAAAAGTAGATACTGCGGCGCAAAGTTAGGTGACTCCACGTTGTCAAGAAAAACTACGACACCAAAACGACGTGTATAACAAAAATTTATCGCAACGTAACAAAAGATACGTAACTTTAATATTAGTTTTTCAAGGCTTTTACTAATTTCTAACTTTGGATTTATAATCTTGTCATTGGTGTTGGTGCCCACGTCAGTGTTGAAGGCGGCGCTGGCCTTTATAGCGATTAACTACAGGTAACATTGGAATGTATAATTTATTATAAGCTGAAATTTTACATCGTCTATTTTTTCTGAAAAAATAAGATTCAAATTTACCCTGGCCTGTTGGTAATAGTATAAGACCTGTATTGGCATATAAATATTAAAGTAAGGTTAGATTACGAACGCTGAACAAACGTCGGCGACAAAGTTGAACTTAAAGGTAAATTTATAAGCTTGACGCTTTCGTTTGATGTTAAAGTATTTATTTTACGGTCAGTCATTTATAAAATGGCGTCGACCTGCGTTGGCGTTGAACCTATCGTTCGAGATAATTTAAATTCTACTTCGGCGCCGACGTTGACTCAGCGTTCGTAATCTAACCTTACTTTTGTCAAAAAGGCCTTATACTATTCCCAACAGGCCGAGGTAATCTTTATTAATATATTTTCCTAAATCCATATATCCATATCCAAGCAAAATAAGGCAATGTAAAATTTACTCCTGTATAATTTAACAATTCTACGGTAAATTCGGTTTATAAACTAGTCACTATAAAGGCCAGGGCCGATTTTAACGCCGACGTGAGCGTCAACGCCAACAATAAGTTTATAATTTCAGGGTAAATTATCTTGAACGCCACGTTTAGTCAAACGCAGGCCGAGACCGTTTTATAAATGACTGACCGTAAAATGAATACTTTAACACCAAACTCCAGCGCCGACGCCGGTGTCAACGCCAGCGACAAGTTTATGAATTTACCTTTAATTTTATTATTTTAGTAGACTGTATTATGTTTACTTCTCTCAAGAGAGAGGGTTATTTTTCGTATTTTTTATAACTTTTTAAAACATAAGTTTATTTTTTAAGTATATTTTAGACTTACATTTCCAGTTTAAGGCATTTATTTTACAAGTTAGCCTGATGGTCGCCTGTTAGACCTGGAGCCGAGAGGGTTTTTGCATGTATCATAGGCCACACGTCGAGGCTTTGGGGGCTGATATACAACGTTATTTCCCACTTTGAATTCCCGGTATGGCATCCTAAAGTGTAGCTTTAGGAGGGGTAAATTTTCAACTGTGTAAGTAATATCCATGCCTTTGGGTCATAGGCCCCACTTTGATAATTGATTTATGTCGTCAACAAGGTCGCCTAAGTCCGCAAACCCAATATGCCATACCAATATGGCGTCACTTAAGGTCCGCCATACTGACCGAAAGGTGTAGTTTTTCCACTTTAGACATGGACATAGCCTCGAGGCATCGCAGTGGCTGCCATAATAGGGCAAACATGTCATTTTAGCAACGAACGCCCCATTATGGCGGTCACTTGGCGACGCCCCAGAGGCAAGGCCGTAGCCAGTGGGGGGTCAGGGGGTCAGAACCCCCCGAAATTTTCCCCAAAAAAAATATATAAATACAAAGAACTACTACTGTAGTGAATAATTTTGGTAATGCTAGGTCTTGAGGGGGAAAACAAAACGTTGAGTAAACTATCTTACCGATTTAATTCTAAGTGTCTGTACCCATTCAGTAAAAAACGCGCGGGCAGCGATGTTCAGTTTTAGTTCGAGAGTATCGTAGGTTGTAGCGTAAGGGTCGAGGGTGGTCAAAAAAAATGCCTTATACATTAGATTTTTAAATGGAAACCCCTATATTTTTTTATAATTTTTAGATTCTTCGTAAAGTTTTTAGTAACTTTTGTTTATAAAGTTTATACTTATCTTTAATTGTTGTGAAGCTATTTGAGTTTATAATAAAATTCTAGAAATAGTGATAGTAGGGAAATATATCCTAAAAATAATAACCAAAAAGTTCCCATAGTAACAAGACCTTACTTTAAATTTAAAAACAACTCTCCGAGTATTAAAAAAAAGCAACCTACAGTCATGCGCAAATTAAAGGTAAAGTAAACATTAATTTTCTATAAAGAATTAGGTCAATGTGGCAATAAGTGCTAAAAGTGGTGTCCATTTACGTCCATGCAATAATAAGGATTTTAATCGAATCTATTTCTCACATTTTCAAGCATGTTTGAAGTTATTTGTCTACGTTCAGCCGTAATCCGCTCCCAAAAATCTTGAATAGAATCTGGCTTCGTACTAAAAACTTTTTCTCAAATACCTCAAAGAAAGTAATCTAAAGGACTTAAGTCCGGAGATTTTGGCATCCACTCAATGGGACCTCGTCTGCCGATCGACTGATTGGACAAATGGGTGTCCAAAACTGTCGTACCGAAGCCACATAGTGCAGTGGTGCACC
Organism: Listronotus oregonensis; assembly: GCA_019359885.1. Lineage (NCBI taxonomy): Eukaryota > Metazoa > Arthropoda > Insecta > Coleoptera > Curculionidae > Listronotus > Listronotus oregonensis. Next base: position 146,317 of record JAHBCN010002359.1, read on the forward strand.
ATCTTGTTGGAAATAGATAACATTTTCATTATAATTAACGCCATTTTTTAATATTTCGGTAATTTGTGGCTCTATTGTATTTTCTAACATGTGCAAGTACGTCTTGCCCGTCAAGTTTCTAGGAATAAAGAAAGCTCCTACAATATAATTTACGAAATTGCCGGCCCACACATTTATTTTTTTTCAGGATATTGCGGGTGTACCTCTCGAAACAAATATGGATTCAAGTCACTACAATATCGACAATTATGTCGATTTACAGCACCGTGTAAATAGAACGTACACTCATTCTAGAAACAAATATTAAATAACAGATTTGCATTGTTGATTAAAAGTTGGGACATTAATTCGCAAAACTCGAACATTCCATCAAAATCGTCTTCATTAAGCTCATGGGCAAATTTTATCTTGTACGGGTGAAATTAGTTGTCTTTCAAAATCTCTACTGTTAAGCGTAAATTCTGAAGAAGAACCACTCCACGAGGGCTTTGGGTATTGTCAAATGCATGTTCCAACACTGGTATTTCTGCGACTTCATTTTAAATGGTCATTTTTTTAATGGCGATTACGGCGAATATTAGACACAGATCCAGTTTCTTCAAATTTTCTTATTAATTAGCCACATACTTATCAATAATATTTTTGTCTGGATGTAATGCATTAAACAATCGGGTAGTAGCTCTTGTAATGCTCCCATTTTGGTAATACAGTTTAAATATTTTTACCCCCTCTAAAACTCAATAAATCATTGTTCAATATTTATCACAACTAGGTAAGTTAACAAGTTAAAATCAAAGACAAAGTTTTCCTGTGACTTACGATGGCACTGACTGATGCTAAATGTTTTTTGATATAAACTTTATTAACAAAAGTTACTAAAAACGTCATAAAGAATCTAAAAACTTAAAAAAATAGGGGGTTTTCATTAAAAAATCTTAAGTGTGGTAGAGAAATAGACGTTCCCCTAGAAATCAAAATTGACGTGTTCGAGCATTTTCACCAAAATATACCTGAAGAGTCACAAATAGGGGTGCGATCTTTTCGTTGGGCCCTCTATGTAGTACCCCCAAAAGATCAGCCGATTTTGCAGAATCGATACCCCTGACACAAAATGCTAACCCCCCCCAAAAAATTATTCCTGGCTACGGCTTGCCCAGAGGTATGGCGTTTTGAAATCTTTGTTCTACAGTTTATCGTTAACAATGATCACGAAACAACAGCGTGGGGTTCATGATCCATGTCCAGCAGTGAAAAAATACTCCTTTCGGTTAGTATGGCGGACCTTAAGTGACGCCATATTGGTATGGCATATTGGGTTCGCGGACTTTGGCGACCTTCTTGACGACATTAATCAATAATCTAAGTGGGGCCTATGATCCAAGGGCATGGATATTACTTACACGTTTGAAAATTCCCCCCTTCTGGGGATGGCATACCGAGAATTCAAAGTGGGGAATAACGTTGTGTATCAGCTCCCAAAGCCTCGACGTGAGGCCTATGATACATGCAAAAAGCCTCTCGGCTCCAGGTCTATGTATATTGTCATGTCAATCTGTGATCTACAGAAAGGACATCTGTGTTTTGATACGATACTAATGAAGTTATCTTTGCTATGTTATGGTTTTCCTTAAAAACTGGTCATAATGTCTGTGGCCTGCTTAATTACAATTTCATTTTTTCAAAACACTAGTATAAAAAAAACGAGAGTACTCTAATTCAAAATAGTAATGTATCTAAAAAAGTCATATCTTTTGCGAAATATGATCCTAGGACTTTAGGGATAAAATAACAACACTTTCTTTTATGTATTTGTTTTTAAAAGTTCCCTATAATAAATTACAAATTGTGCTGCCTTTTTATTTTAATTTGGTGTCAAATACGTGATGATTGATTTTAAATACTTAGATACTAAAAATAAATATAAATCTGGTTTTAACTTTGGAGTATGGTTTAATTAGTACCTGTTTGTCAACTGGTAAGGGTTAAACCACGGATTTGTTAATAAAACTTAAGTTTACAGCTTATCACTGGTTATTTTTGAAATAATTTTGGGATTTATATTTGATATTTTAGTTCAACGACATATTGACAGTACATTGTACAAGACACCTTTATAGTCCAGAAAACGCAGCTAGAAAAAGTGCAAAAACGCATCATTTTTTCAAAATGCATAGATTTGCATGAAAATTTGGGATTAAGCTTAACTTACCCCCCTTCAAAATTTATATTATGCCGATGGGCGCTCTTTATTTTTTAGCGGTGAAAACTACTCTTTATTGCAAAGACCTATAAAACAATATATTCAAGCTTAAGTTGGTAAATTTGACTGAAGTAAGTTGAAAATGTAGTATTTTTGTTTCTTTGAAACATGATTTGAAATATTTCAGGCCCTTTAAAATCAACCCCTATTATGATTTAAAAAATATATATTTACCCTAAAAAATTAATATATTATCACAGTATTTTGCATGAAAATTTGGGATGGAGCTTAACTTACCCTCCTCTTCAAAATCTCCATTATGCTAAAGGTCGTTTTTTATTTTTTAGAGGTGAAGACTACCCCAGTATTGCAAAAAACTTTCAAAACTTTTATATTAAAGCTTAAGTCACATATAAATTGAAAAATAAGTATTTAATTCTTTAAAACATTATTTAATATATTTTAACCCTTGAAAATCAACCCTTATTATGATTTATTAAAAAAATTGTTTACCCTAAAAAATTAACATATTGTCATAGAGTTGTAATTAAAAAATCTGACAGCTCAAAAGTATTACTCATTTAATTTTGTAATTTTTTAATCCTTAAAAATTCACCCCTTACAATAATACAATGCGGAAAATAGTTTAAAACCGCGGATTAAAAAAAAAAAAAGGATTGAATCGCTTTTAAAATGCTCCAAAAATTGGTTTTTAAGCTTTACTCCTTTAGTTTTTGTAATAAAAAGTTCTTGAAAAAACCATTTTGTTGGTTTTTTAAGAGCTGTAGGGTCCTATATATTAAAACTGTTTAAAATCCTTACTTTTTTAAAGGGGTGACTTTAAAGGGCTGAAACAAGGTAGTTCTCGTCTACACACGCGTTTTAAACGTTTATATCTCACTTAAATTTCGTCATACAGTAAATTTTAAAAAAGCAAAATGTTTGTAATTTTAAAAGCTACAATTTGATACTCTAGTAATTTTTACGTATCTCCACTAGTTTTTGAGGTATTTTGAAGAAAAGATAATTTTTATTAAAATTCTGAAATTTAACTTTCACTTGCAGCTCCATGTATTTTAAAATTATTCAAGTTAAATCGGTTAAAATTTAAGAATGTAAAATTTTATGATTAAAATAGATAAAGAGATTTTTGCACTCAAAAAATTTTGGTCTAACCTTATTTTAATCATAATTCACTCAATTTTTATGATATATACCTTTTTTAAGAAACGTGTTTGCAAATGCTTAAAAAAAGTTATGATTTATTTTCCTCAAAAAATAGGTAGATTTTACGATATTTGCCTTTGAAACTCTGAAATTTTGTGTTTGATGCATAACAGCTAACCTTTAACAAAGCACAACTTGGTTTGTATTGGTCCCACAACAATTTAAAAAAATCCATTATATTCGTTTTTTTAAAAGCTACAATTTTGTTATTTACAGTTTTTTTAATAAAATGGATACTTATCGAGTAATTTCCAAAAAACCGAGTTAAAAACGTTGATTTTATCGACGAAAAACTCCGACTTTCCATCGCGAATAACTCAAGTATGTTTTACAAAAAAAATGCATAGAACATTTTTTACATAGAAATAATTTTTTGTCGATTCCTATAAAAAAAAAAATATATATATATATATATATATATATATATATATATATATATATTATATATATATATAATATATATATATAATATAAAAAATCCACCCTCGAGAAGGTTTGGCAACCACCCCAAGGTAAAGGCGCCCTTCGGCATGGTATAGATTTTGATCCTTGGACTATTCCCTACCTGCTGCCAAAATTTCAAGTCATTCTATGCATTTTGAAAAAATTGAGAGGCAAAATGGTTCGTTTCCTTAACTATTAGTAATGTAATTGTTAAAAAGCACTCGTAATAACTAGTTTGTTTTTAATGGATTAAAATAAAATTAAATTGGCATAATAATGTTAGAAGAAAACCACTACTGTTTCCAGAAAATTAATTTTAACATTCTCTTTTGCATATTTAATGTAAAATTACATATTCTCAATTCAAGGTAGTAGCTATGAACAAAAACTTATTTCGAAGTTAGTTAATTTAAGTTTCTAAATGTAAGTAGACGTATAAGTTTACTTCAAGGGTTTTATGGAGAATAGAACTAAGGAGAAGTAGAAAGCAGTTGCAAGACAATAGTAGTTATTATGCCGTAGTAACATGGGAGTATATGCTTCTCCTGCAAGGCATACATTAAACAAAAATAAAATCGGTCAAAAAGGAGCTCGGTCTGCGAATGCAAGGTTTTTAATTTGACTAATATGTACTCAGGCGGTTCCAAAAGTTCCCGGCTAAGTAGATAAAATTTTAAAATAAAATCTTCTATCACTCTTGGTTTTTATTTATTTCCCCTTATAGATTTAATACATTTATTACATTTAGGATGCTCTGTACTAGTAAGAAAACCTTTAGCTTCAAAGTAAACACAGGTAAATTTTCTTTTCCCTGGCTCCAATTTGGAAAACAGATAGTGGTCACCTGCAGTCAGTTCTTTCCATCTTTTTCCATGTTACATTTTTTGCCGGCCATGTGTATTTAATTTAACTGCATTGCCAGCACTTTTTAATGGCTAGGTATTGGCAAAAAGGTATCCAAAAGACACAAAAGTGGTCAGTTGGCCGTTATTGAGCCATGTGTGGCTGATAATGAATAATCCATCATTAAATAAGTCTTGCCAAAAATACGCATTTTATATGATGGCATCCCTTTATTTTTTCCTAATGGCAATAAGATCCATTTGTTTTTACTATTCAGGAAACTAAAATGTGTATTTATGCACATGGTGTACCATATAAAATAAACCACTATACTTTTGGAAAAACTATGAGACACAAAAAAATAGTTGAATGCAAAAGTTTGTTAGTAAAATTATTATTTTAAGTATTTTGATGTTTACAGGTGGTCCATTCTTCCAGGGTTGCTGTTGCCAGAAACATTTCAATTTTAAATGAAATTCTCCACATATTGTTGGATTTAATATAAAATTGTATATCTTTTAGCTATTCATATTTCCATAATTAAAGTTAGTAGTTTTAGAGTTATTAAGACTTACTTAGTTAAAACAGCATAAGATAATGCAAAGTAAATTTCAGATTTCTATCTTAAAGGTAGGGTCAATAAGTCTAGGACTTTTTCAATATATTTAACACTTATATATAACTTTACTTGCTTAAAGGACGTATAGCCATTTTCTTTATTCACCATCACAGAAGACTACACAGGCACTAAAGTTAGTTTTGCAGACACTCCTTGTTTACTTACTCTATTTAAAAGAACCTTTTTTTCTTAAACTTGCAAATCATTAGAACACTTTAGGAAACGACAAAAACAAACAAAAACGGTACACGGCAAAAAACGAGGGTTTTTCGTCTTCTGTGACGAAAGTCTTTCGGCTAAGCACGAAAGTCGTTTGTCTAAGCAGGAAACTTAAATTAAATAGCAATGTTAATAGTGTCTCGCATATGGTAAAATATAGATTCATAATTCTTCGGGTCTACAGAGGTGCTCCTTTTTTAACGTCAATTAAAATTCTCTAGGATTTCCCAGGTAATGATGGCCATAATTTCTTTTGTTGACAGCGTGAGTTTTGCTTTATACTACTGTCTCTTTTGTCCACTTCATTCACTTCCTCCTTAACTTAGTTCATAATACATCATCACAGTATCATCTCCAGTTACAACTTATTCTTAAAATTGTCCAGGGTACAGACTACATAGGTCTAAACCAGTCTTTCTCAAAGTGGGCGATAACGCCCCCTTGTGGGCGCCAGGGAACCAGAAAAAATTGGGAGGCGCTGATGTGATTTAAGGGGGCGATGGGTGATTTGTAACTTCAGCTACTTCATATTTCAAAATTCACTGAAATTAAAATCCTTCTACTACACAACATCCATTTATTAGTTCATATTTTTATCCTATTTTATTGTATAAATATAAGCTAAAATATATTAAATATTTAATAATTTTAATGCGTTCAAAACGCTATTTATATCTTAAGATATTTAGTAATAGGTATCAAACACTAAAAAAAAATATTCGTGTCTTCAAGTGTCGCACGTGAGGTTCCCACCTCCGAAGACACGTGTTAAAAATAGGTATATATTGTTGTGGCCAAGCTGAGCACTTACCGAACGCGGGATTTTTTTTGTACCTAATGTAGTAAAAATAAAGAAAAAATAAAATTAAAATTAGAAGGTTTAATTATAATTCACGTTTGGCGCGAACAAATATTGTACGATTTATTTGTGCAATTCTGTATTTTAGTCCGTCAACGTTCGTCGGTCCGTGTTTACGGAGTGCAGGTGCCAAATACACAGCCGCGTCTCGCGACCGTCCGGCGACTGACGTGACTAGAGATGTGTCGTTCGAGAACGATTCGTTCAAAATTATTAATTAATAAATTAACTCCCTGTTTTTAATGGATTTAAATCTTTTTTAAGCCACTTGCAATGAAAAACGAACCTAGTTTGGATGATTCGTTTCGTTCTTAAGGTGACTAAGTCAGAATCGGACTGGAACTCGAAGATTCGGTAATTTGACTTGAAAGTTGCTAACGTAGCGGAGAAAAACTCGATATTCTTATAATAATTATTACATGCGATTTGCATTCTAATTAATGGGATTCTGCGTCCTAAATTTGTTCTTTGGAATGATATGTTAAATCATTCGTGATTTCTAAGTTCTTTTAAAGATACATTAAAATTTAATAAGGATAAAAGAAGAGGAAGTCTATTTAATGATTAATAAGACGGCAAATCGGCATTTTTGTGCTACGATCTGGCAAGTGGCGAGCGATCTGTTATATTTCGATTTTGCTCACATTACCAGAGGTGTATTAGGCAAACAATTTATGCGTATTGGTTCGAGTCAGTTTTGGCTATATAATTATTTGGCAATTAAAAGAACTTTTTTTATTTGTTTTAACTATTCTTTTGGACAAAGGCTTAATTTGGAAAAACATTTGTAGGTTTTATCAATTATAGTTTTTAAAAGTTTTATTTCAAATATATTTTTTAAAATAATAATTATACCCAAATAAAATAAATATAAATCATTTCTATATTTAAGATAACTATCACATTTTTTGTGGAATTCAAAATCGACCGAGTCCGACCGGCATCATAATAAAGTGAATCGGTTTCGAACGAATCTTCTCAAGTGAATGAATCAAATCAATCCATTCAGTAAAATTATTCGAACTTCCCCCGCCGCATGCACGCATCGCACTCGCTCGCCCTCCCGCCACTACGCCCGCTACCCCGATACTCTTTAATATTGTAAAGTTAAATTATTATTGCTCAATGTTGATTATTGTTAATTTTAAATAAAAGATACTCTTAATATTGTTAAGTTGCATTATTAGTGCCCTCTTTGGTAAGAAAAGTGTCGTTTAGAATATGGGTTTAATTAAACTCCATGCGAGACTAATATGTTATTGAGATTTTTAAGGTGAAAAAAAAAGGGGGCGCTACAAAATAACTGATTTTCAAAGTGGGCGTTAGACGAAATAAGTTTGGGAACCTCTGGTCTAAACAGTGTTTGCAACAGTCCACTTGTTCTTGTTTTTGCATTACTGAAAAAAAGTGAGGGCAACCATTTTTGCAGTAACTTTATTTTTGTGTAAATTACAGTTGATTTGAAATGTTCCAACATTGCGGTGACATCCTAAAGTCGGATCACGTGCTGCCTATTTTACGATCCAATTTACGCAACAAAAAGTTGGTTACGCCGGAAATTTTTGGGATTGGCTCCGTAAATGTCTACAGCTTTATATTTTTATGGATGCTTAGTCTACTCGAACCCTTAATGCCATAATGCAACAATTGTATTTTTTTATAATACAAAATATACCAAAAAAGCTTTAAAAAAATCGAATTGTTTTATCGTATATTGCATACTTTTATTTATTTTAAATGTTTATAAAAGCTGTGTTTATTTTACAAGTAATACATTATCATGTCTCATTATTCCGTTTTAAAAAACTCTCAACATTATTGCCAATGCTTTAATTTGTACTCTGTTAGTAAACGGAATGATTTTTTAATAAGTATAAGAATGAGATTTTTAAGGACGGTACTATCAAATTAAACAACGCAATGTTGGAAATGAGCTCCAGCGAGTAAGAGTTTCGCCACCGCGCAATTTAGATTTATCGGCCGAACTAGATTTGTCAAGTTGTTATAAATAAAAAATAGCTCACTATTATGAAGATGTGTGAAAATTAGGCAGGCAGGAGTGTATTTATAACTATGTGCTTAATTTACTCTGCTCTACTCTCTAATATCTATTTTTCAACTCAGAGCTGGGTAGGAATCGAATCTAGGAATCGATTCCTTTTTAAGGATCCGAAGGCTGGAATCGATTACTTTTTAAAAATAGGATTCGTGATCCGGATTCGTGATATAATTTTAAAATGATCCGAAATCAATTCCTTTTTGGAAGGATTCGATTCCCAAAAGGAATCGATATCTTATATTTCTAATTTGAGACAAATACCCAAATCCGCCATTTTCAATACCCTATTTCAAATTTTTAAATTTTCATCCAAGATTCTTAATTTTCAAATTTTGACCTAGCCCCCCTAAAATCCTTTTATTCCGAATCTGAGGCTAATTGGTTTATAAATGCCGAAATCCGCCATTTTAAATCTGTTATTTTAAATTTCCGAATTTTTTCCTTAGATTCTTAATCAGCATCATATTTATTTTCGAAAATTAAGATAAAGAATATTAAAACATCTGTCTATTAAGATCTTAAAATAAGGAAACACAACTAACATGTAATTTTTAACTAAAATATGTTGTTTTTTAAGTCCATCATAGGGTGTGGTATATAAAAACGGGCATACATTTTACTTGCATTTATGTTAAAAGTTCTAATTTCTTCTATCTTCATAATTTTTGTTATCCTTAAGATAACCCTAAGGGGACATTTAATTATTTCTATTTAGGGAGTCATCCAAAAATATATTTAAAATTTTAATACTTTTTTATATTCTGTAGGCAGAGAAATTATTAAACGGTACTGGTTAAACTTCCTGTAAAATTACAATATCTTATTTTAAGTCGCTTGAGGTTTCTTAAGAGTCCATTCGAGCTGCGATAATTGATTCAATTTGGGGTTTTGCGTTAATGTTTTTCTCAAAAACGGTAAAGTTATCGATAATTTTCAAAACTATTAAAATCACTTAAATCTGGTTCTGCTGTAATAGTTTTTTTTTAATTTTGGATTTACTTTTTATTTCCTTGAGCGAAAGTCACTCTAAAATTGGTTATGTTAAATACTATTTTTTCTTAACTCGACTCATATTTTAATAATCCGTTGGGCTAGGGGCATAGATTATTTACTTACCTTTAAAATGGTGTATAATTTCGTCATTTAGGTGAAAAATAGTTCCGAAAAACGATTCCTGTAGGCTTGCAATCGAAAACAACATCGCGTCATACACCGAATTTGGAAGAACCTAAAAAAAATAATATTTTTAATGGGCTATACGAAAATTGTGGTAGTGGGGTTGTTTGTTACGCCCACCGCCCGCGTCCTTTCCCCCGACCCCAAGGTGTAGCGAAATACTCTTACCAAAAACAAATTTTTCTTGGGGAAGAACCACTCTTTCGCCCACAGAGTGGTGAACAGATACCAACGCGGTTCTTTTAAACTCCGTGTTTTGAAAAATCACCAGTGAGCTTTTGCAGCCACTGGGCCGGAGCCGGGGCCCCTTTTGCCCACCAGAGGGCCACTTTGGGCCCACTCTTTGGTTTTTATTAGGGGTGTAGATTTAAAGGAATTTTGACAGAGACAGGTATATTATTAAATCATAATCAGATATTTGGGATGTGAGATCTCCCCGCAACTTATCAAAAATTTGCCGGTAACCTTTGCATTAGTTTATAAATTAACGGATATTTTTCTCCGAGGTTATCGGTTTTATCCTTGTACGACCAGAACGTTTACGTACGTCTAAGAAAACAGAAGAGATTTTCTTCATCCGACTTCATAAACACTATGGAAATTTAGGATCAAAAATTAATTTTGGCCCCGCCCCGTACAAGCCTGTCTAAAATTACCAGTTCAGGGAACGACAAAGGGTCGTCTTGTTCCCCTTAGGGAACAGACAGCCCTTTCCGCTAATTGGTGACACAGAGTGGCCGATTTAACCACTTTGTGTCGCCACAGAAATCCCCACAAAGTCGTTCGTCTGAACTGGTAATTTTAAGGTTAAAACGAAAGAGTACCAAACCCAAAACCACCCTTGCTTTTCCATATAAAACCTGGGTCGGATGAAGAAAACCCCTTTGCTATTCTCTTACGCCGTCGACGAAACGCTTCAGACGTCGTACGATATATGTGACCGTAATTCCCAGGCGGCATTTTTTATGAAAGGCGACAGTCGGGGTCTCCATCCCAAATAACTTCTCATTATGTTTAAAACCCCGCTGTCAAAAATTTAAAATCCCTCACCGTCACCCTTTTAAAACCAGGCTGGTGGTTCCAAAAGGGGCTTGGTGCGTTGTAAGGGGGCCACGTGGCGGGTCGGCGTCCCACGTATTTCGCCAACTTCTAAATCTAATTTTCTATAAAAAGGGTTTACATAAAACGGTTCCCCGTGTCTTCCACTCTGTGGCGCTTCTGTTATTGAAAACCCAGCACTTCAGAATATGGCTAAAATTAAATATCGCGATTCGGACTCCGTGCTAAAATTCGTATCGTAGTTACCATTTGTAAGTATAAAAACTAAAGATAATCCGGATTCGTGATCCGATAACTAAGACTCGATTTCCAGGATTCGATTCCTTTTTTCCTTTAAAAATGAATTGTGATTCGTATTGGTGATCCGATTTATTTACGAGTATCCGGATTCGTGAATCGATTCTTATTTTAAAGGATCCGTCCCAGCTTTGTTACAACTTAACATCAAATGTTATTCATTATCTTGGGCACCAGCTAAATTGCATTACAAATATTTTGTTGTTGTTATTTTATTAAAGGAAAGATTTTTTTGAAAGCTTTTTTATAACATTTTTTAAAAGTTTCGTAAACTTTTTATAGAGACAAAGGATATGGCACACTTATGGATTTGAGTCACCGACAGATTTGTTTGAAATTTTAGTATTTTATTTTGGAGGTCCAAATAAGCATTTTCTTTCATTCTTAACCTTGTAGCTATACAGGGTGATACCATAAAATAAAGCCAAAATTCTTAAAAATAATTATTTTTATTTATTACAAAAAAACTGTCTGTTACCCTAGACTGATAAAATTAGGCATTTTTTTTTAAAAAGAATATTTTTCCATACAAGGTACTTTTTTTATCGGGTACAGGGTTTTTTCGTCATGTCCTACAGAGTGAAAATTTTTTAATGAACCAACAAATATACATTTCAGTAGGCCTAAATATAATATATTATGGCAGGTATTATTATAACCTATGGGAATTTCGTAACTTGGCAGTAACTCATTCATACAAAAGTGTGCCCCAAAAAGTCATTTTTGAATACCGGGGGGAACCAAATTATATGGCGGTATTATTTTATTTTTTCCGGTCATACGGAAGATTAGTGAATATTACAATAAAGCAAAATAAAGGTTTGCTTCGCAGAAGTTCGAAATAGGGAAAGATTCATCAAAAAACATGTAGAAAATTTTACAAATCGGTTATATAATCCCCACCCGAACAGCATTGCAAATTTTTTACCCCGACTACAATTCTAAAAGCGCTAAAGAGCTTCAATTTTGAATACAAAGGCAGTCATTTTCAATGCACAAGGGTATCTTTTATTTTTAACTTTCGAGGGGGTATGGGTAAATATGGAAAATAATAATATTGAATTTCCTTTTTGCCTACAGACTATGTTATTTCTAAAACTTTTACCTATCAAGTGGGGGCTTTTTTTCAGCTTATATTCAAGATACCGCTGAAAGGGAACAAAATAATGAATATATTTTTCAAGATCAACAATTTGAACCTGGCTTAATAAGAGCAAAGATATTTTCAGGTTTACGCAAGCTATTCAGCATTCAATTTCATATTTGCTTTCTCCATTCCAAGAAAATGGTGATCCTATTTCGGGTACCTATTGCACATGCAAAGTGGGTGCCAGAACGCTTGGCGTATGTGCCCATGTTGCCAGTGTAATATGGTACCTGGGATATGCTAGGTATCAACAGGTTGTTAAATATCCAACAACTGTTTTACTTACAACTGTTTTGGACGCCACACATAGAGCAGTTGAAGAGCCACAAGTTCTTGACTAGTATGATCTTTTCATCTCTGTTTCTTATAAATAGTATAGTTTACTTTTAAAAACTTTTAGTATGAAGTTTTTAATAAGGCTAAACAATGGCCTTAGTTTGATTTAAATGAATAATACTAATTAATACATCATTGTTGTTATGAGTTACTAATAAAAATATGTCCCTCTACAAACAGTATCTAACTTGTTACTGTTTGAAGTTTACCATAGGATTTATTTTTGTTTTGAAATGATTAAGGGTTACCTTAAAACCAGTAATCTGTATTTTTACTGTAAGATATTACGCATTGCGACATTTTACGGAATACTAAGTCACTTTTCGAAACATCTTTTTACATCACCCAGTTTGTTTATAGTGTGGATCGGTGAAAAAAAATCTTTTTACAACAGCGGTTTCAGTATGACTGGAAAAAAATATAAATAAAACCGCCATATAATTTTAGTTCACCCGGTATCTAAAAATGACTTTTTGGCGGGACACGCTGAATGTATAAATGAGTTACTGCCAAGTTACGAAATTCCTATAGGTTATAATAATAACTCACATAATATATTATATTTAGTCCAACTAGACTGTATATTTGTTGGTTTATTAATAAATCGTGCACCCTGTAGGACAAGACAGATAAAAACCCTGTACACGATAAAAAAGTACTTGGTATGAAATATATATTCTTTTTATATAAAAAATGTCTAATTTTATCAGTCTAGGGTAACAGACAATATTTTGTAATAAATAAAATAATTATTTTTAAGAATGTTTGGCTTTAATTTATGGTATCACCCTGTATAGCTACAAGGTTGGCGCAATGAAAGAAAATTCTTATTTGGACTTTCAAAATAAAATAATGAAATTTCAAAAAAATCTGTCGGTGACTCAAATCCATAAAAAGTGTGCCATGTCCTTTGTGGTAAATCCGACATCAAACCAAATACGTACATTATTTTGTTTTATTTATTTATTTATTTATTTATTTCTCTTTATTTCAAAATTACATTGCAATAAAAATTATATACAACATAAAATGAAACGTCGTCAACAACAAAAATTCATGTACATAATAGATACATATCATACACACATACATAAACAATTTAAATCTTCCTAAGTATCCAGATAGTCATTTAGACTGTAAGGTTCCAAATTTATAAGAAACTGTTTTAACTGTTTAAACAACCGCATGTTAGGGGCATTCTTAATTTGAGTGTCCAATTTATTATACATTTTATACACATGTAGTGTGGGTTGTGTTCTGATAAAGTTAACCTATGTAATGGGTAGTTTATATCACGTGTTCTAGTACTATAATAATGATTAATATGAGTGTTAAATTTATCTTGATTTTTATAAAAAAATAAAATAGTTTCATAAATGTACAAAGCATAAATGGTTAGTAGACTCTTTGACTTAAAAACACCCCTACACGATTGAGCATATGACATATTGTAAATTAATCTTAGAACACGTTTTTGTATAACAAAAAGATCCTGCACTCTTGAATTTCTTCCCCAAAAAATTATTCCAAACCTAAGTGTGGCTTCAAAATTCGCAAAATACAGTGTGCGTAGAGCTGTCTTTTTAAAAAATTTTGATGTTATGGTAGACAATAGCATATTCTATTTAATTTTCCCCTAACTGGTCAATATGGTACTACCAGTCTAAAAATTGGTCTATGTGAATACCCAAAAACTTCGTGTTTTTTGGACATGTAATTCCTTTTCATCTCAATTCTATTATTTCGGGTATTTCTTTTCTACTAAGCTTTGTTTTAAAAATAACAATATTAGTTTTTTCCTCGTTTAATAACAGTTTATTTTTTGAAACCATATTTTAGTATCATGGAGAACCTCTGACGCATTAAAAGTTAATTCTGAAATTTGCTTTGCTGCTACTAGTATATTAGTATCGTCAGCATATTCTGTAAGACTAGAATATGGGATCGACTTATTAATTTCAAAATCTAAATTTAAATCATTAATAAATATAATAAATAAAATTCCCTAATATGCTCCCCTGTGGAATCCCCACTGTACTTTGCAGAATTTCCGAATTTTTACAAACAGTTATCTTTTTCCAATACTACTCTTTGTCTTCGATGACCTAGGTATGATGAAATCCAATTAAGAGCAGAACCCCTAACACCATAGAGTTCTAGTTTTTTGAAGTAGATTACGATCTAAGCAGTCATAAGCCTTTGAAAGATCTAGAAACATACCCATCGCTATTTTGCCCTCCTCAAGATAATTCAAAACTAATCTAGTAAACTGAAAAACTGCAGTCTGAGTTGATCTTCCTTCAAGGTATCCATGTTGGTTCCTCGAAAAAAACCACATTCCTTCATAAACTCCATTAATCGATCACAAAAAACCAATTCGAATAATTTTGAAAAACCAGGAAGAAGGCTTATGGCGGTTTAATTAACGCTAATTTAAGCTGTTCAGGAAATATGCCCTCTTTCAGAGAATTATTTATTATGTAACGCAATACTTCATTAATTACCGGAATACATAGTTTTATCAGACTTGTGGGTATTTCATCATATCCACAACTATGTTTATTTTTAATTTTTTGTGCGAATTTTAGTATTTTGCACCGGTGGTGGGTCTTAAATACAAAGATCTAGAATTGTTGGGAATGTTACTATTCCATTCTGCCTCCTTAATATTTTTTAATAAATTGGGCACTATCTGAAGTAAAAACTCGTTATATTGATTTGAGACTTTTTCAGGATCTCCAGATATAATTGTGTTATCTTTCTTTGGCTTCCCTGAGCTTTCATCATATATAGTTCACATGCATTTATTTTTATTGTCTGACTCTCTAATCCTATTTTCAAAATTTAAACTACTCCTAATTTCAATTAAAGCCTTGTCATACTTTTCTTAACATTTTTGTACATTTCGTTAAAAACATTACTATGCGTTCTTAAAGTTAAAAGAATATCTAATCTATTTTTAATACACTTTAAATTTTGATTATTTTTATAAAGATATTTTTTTGTCGCTTTTTGTTAACAAATTTTTTGGGAAAACATTCATTAAAAATTGGCAAGAATAAATTCATAAAAACGGCCCATTGTTCATTTACATTCGTCCTATCTACCTTATAGACAGTTAACCAATTTTGTCGCAATAACATATTTACAAAATTGTCTTTATTGTGGGATGAAAGACCTTCTATAATGTTTTAAATGTAATCCTTTTTTAGTTTTAAATATAACTTTTTGTGCAAAATGATCTGATATTATAGTATTCAATACGGAACTTTGAACTTCAGATTTGGCGATATTTGTAAATATGTTATCTATGCAACTTCTACTTGTATTTGTTACACGAGTGTCCTCTAAAATTGTAGGCTACATGTTAAATGAACTCATAATTGACAAAAACCTAGTTTTATTGTGGTTATTTTTAAAAGCTCTATATTAAAGTCACCTGCTAAGAGTAAATTTTTCTTTTCACTGGTAATTTGCAGTAACAGATTCTCAATCTTTTGAAAAAATATTTTTAAGTCACCACTAGGAGGTCTGTAAATTGTAACTATAATGAACTGTCAGCTCCAATGTTGCACTCGACACCCGCACACTCAAACTGTCCACTAGCAGATAATTTATTAAGTTTTTTCCGATTTTTAAACTTTATGTCTTTTTGCACATATATTGCTGCTCCCCGTATCCTAGTTCCCTGCAAAATGTGATACCAATTTAAAGTTCCGTAAAGTAAACATCCCAAGCTGCTCCTCACTTTTCCAGTGTTCTGTGATACCTAGAACTTTGCAGTCTGATTGTTCTTCTAATAAGTGATTGATTCTATTGACAGAATTTCCAACGGATTGAACATTTTGATGGATTATACTGTGACCTATGAGATTATCTTGGTGCTGTCCTACCTTTAAATTAGTGAAGGACGGATTTAATTTATCTTTTAAAAAAATGTTTGTTCATTACTTTTACCACCAAAATCGGTTGATTGTCGAAATTGTTCCAGTTTCCTTATGTATGCCGGACACTTAGGGTCTCTTGCAGAGTGTATTCTCTCATTAAGTCTAAGGCGCTTACAATTGGGCAATCAAGCGGAGTGTCTTCTGGACATTGTTTACTGTCGTGTTCCATGCCACATTTATAGCAGCCTACTGCACCCTTACAATACTTAGCCACGTGTCCAAAGTAACAACATTTGAAACACATAGCAAGATTTGTATATTCCTGAGCATAAGCTTTGGTTAGGTTGAAGCACAAATTTTCATTTTTAATTAACCATTTGAAAATTTCTGGCTGTGTTTGTAGAACCCAGTTTTCTTTATTTCTATTCCTACACTCTTTCTTTGTGATAAAATTATTTTTTTTAGTGACATCTTTTCCAAATATATCCTTAACAAGTTCTGTAATGAATTCTTCTGGCCCATAACCTTTTTCTATTCCACTTATCATTAATGTTGGTTCCGTGCTTTTTAAGTCTTTTGTTAAGAAATTATGCTGGTTTTCTAACACTTTTTGCAATTTTTTATGTTGAGTATCATCGTGACATTCTATGATTACACTACCGTTTGACAGCTGATTAACTCTTTTAAATGTTTTACCTAGTTCGTTATCTTTAAATACATTCTTTTCAATTTCTTTTAGTACCTGTTTCGAATCTGTATTCTCTTTTGGTTTAATTAAAGTTTCATATTTCCTGCTTTGTGGAGGTGTCGTCCATTTATTTTCTTTAACGTATGTAGCAGGTTCTTTGTTCTGTTTTATTATAGAACTGTAGGTTTTCTCCGGAGTGCCTCGTATTTTAGTGTTTTTATTACTTGTTCCTATTATGTCAGTAGGCAAACTGGGAAAATCTTTGTTATTAGGGGCATTATTGCACTCTCTTAGTCTTTGAACAAGTATATAATTTTCCCTTTTCTAATTTTCCCACTTTATACGCTAAGTTTGTAACTACTGACTGTATTTTGAACGCAGCACTTCTAAGCCCTGGGAAGTCATATTCGTTAGAATCTTTAATATTTGAAAACTGGTGAACAGTTTCAAAAGCTTGTTGAAGGCTTTGAAGCATTTTTTCTATATTGTACTGATCGGATGTATTACTTTCTTCCAGGTTAATTTAGAGTTGTTTAAGCCCCTTAAGATCTCTTCTCCTGGGGGGCCTATTATGTTGTTGGGAGTTTTGAATATGTGTCCTTTTGTTGACTTATCATTTTTGGGACTAGTTTGTGACCCGTTCTCTTATTTTTTTTCCCTTTTTTGTTTTTATATTTTTTAAAGATTTCTGGCGATTTTAAACAAGGATTTTTTTGGGGTTTAAAAATGGTTTTTTTTTTTTTTTTATATTTAGACATGCTTTCTCATTGAATAAGTTTTCACCAACAATGTTACTTTTGGTTTTTTTTTCCATTTTTTTTTTCTTCGGTTTTTTTGCCAACCTGTACATCGGGTTTTTATGGGAAACCCTTTTTAGTTGTTTAAAAATAACATTAGCAATTTTTTTTGCTGTATAGTCCAGGGCAGTTAGATAAAAAACAGCCATATTAAAAAAAATTTGGCCGTCACACAGATATCGAGATGGGGGGTTTTTTCATTGTGTTCAGGAAGGTCACAGCCCCGATGAGGTAGGGTGTGGGGTTTTTTTAAAAAAAGGCCCCTGGGCCGGAAAATTTTAAAAATTCATCGTAAATTGCACCGTTATAGAACGACTGGAAACTGGGAAAAAAACGCCAGAAATCGTTACTGGGGTTTTTGGGGGCCGGCCCCGATTCTGGCATTAGAATTACCCGGGGGGGCGCGGGGGTTTCTCTGGGGGGGTTTTTTTGGGGTGAAATGCCAGCGTGCATGAAAATCTTTTAAACTCGTTACGGGGGGGGTTTTTCGGGGATGCCAAATTCAATTCTGGCATTTTAATTCCCGGGGGGGTGCATGGGGGTGGCTCTGTGGGGCTGCCCGGGGGGTGAATTGGGGGAAAAAGGCAGCGTGCATGAAAATCGCTCCAAACTCGTTACCCGGGGTTTTTGGGGGGGATCCAAATTCCCCAATTCTGGTTTTTTCATCTCCCGGGGGGGCTGGGGGTGGCTCTGTGGGGCTGTCCAGGGGAAAAGGGGAAAAATGGCAGCGTGCAAAAAAATCACTCCAAACTTTTTCCGGGGGTTTTCGGGGATGCCAAATTTAATCCTGAGGGAGTTTTGGGGCAAGGACACCCCCCCCAGCTCCACACAACCCCATACATGGGTCCCCCCACCAGGGAATTTCCCCAATGAAATTAAATTTAAAAGCACCCCCAAAAAACCCCCAGTAACATTTGGAGCGGATTTTCATGCCCCCCCATTTCTCCCCCAAAACCCCCTGGACCCCCCCACAGACCCCCCTTTGGGGCACCCCCGGGTGATGAAAATGCCAAAATTTAAAATTTTGGCACCCCAAAAAAACCCCGAGTAACCAGTTTGGAATTTTCCCACCGCCTTTTCCCCCCCAATTTCCCCCCCATGGACCCCCCAAACCACCCCAGTGCACCCCGGGAATTAGAATATCAGGTTAAAAATTGGCCCCCCCAAAACCCCCCCAAGTCACGATTTTGGGGGGTTTTTTCATGCACGCTGCCTTTTCCCCCCCAATTCACCCCTGGAGCCCCCCGCAGACCCCCCCCCGTCCCCCTTCCGGGTGATAAAAATGCCAAATTTTTGAATTTGGCATCCCCGAAAACCCCGGATTAACGTTTTTGGAGCGATTTTCATGCACGCTGGCTTTCCCCCCCAATTCACCCCCGTCCCCCCCCACAGACCCCCCCTGCCCCCCCCCGGGAAAAAAATTTTAATGCCAAATCGGTTTGGCCCCCCAAAACCCCCCCGAGTAACGATTTCTGAGCTTTTTTTTCCGAGTTTCCAGTCTTTTTTTTGGTTTAAAATTTCGATGCAATTTGAAAATGCTTTTTTTCCCGGGCCCCGGGGCCTTTTTAAAAAAAACAGAACCCCCCCCCTATTTTTTTTGTCCCCCTTTTCCCCCATTTTGTTAAATTTTTTTTTTCCGGGGAAATTGTTTCGTCCTTTTTTTACTCATATCGTTTATTCGAACCCCTTAAAACCAAAAAAAAAAAAAAATATAATAAATTCTTGGAGCAAAATAAACGTCCGCCCTCGACGAAAGCGTAGCTACTACTTTTTTTTGGAGTGTGTTTTCATTTTTTTTAATTTTAGTTTTTTTTTCAAAAAAAACCTTTGTTTCCCCTTTGGGGCCTTTTATTAAATTCTCGAAAAAACCCACTTCCCCCCTTTTGAAAATTTATCCAAAAAAGGAGCAATTTAGCATTTTGCGCGAGATTTAACCCACTTTGAATGTAGAATTCGCAGTATTCAGTATTATGTATTCAGATGTATACTTCTTGGCATTACTGGGATTTGCAAGTTCTCGGATTTTGCCAAATCGTACTAAATCTATTTTAGATGATAGCTAGTTTGTCGGTGACTCGGCAAACGGCATACATTATCCTGAAAATATCAAATTTACGGCGGGCGCGGTTTACGAAGAATAGATTACGCCCGTTTCTAACATATAAAATCCGATTAATTGTGCGACGTTCAGAGAGGTCTTCACGTAGCTTCTTAAGAAACGTTTTACGTGAATAGTTGAAACGTATTAGAGAAAACATTAGGTGAATACATTAAACCCCGTTTCCATCATTGAACGGATTAATTCTGCGACATTTTGAAAGCTACGTTGTCACTGGTGTCGAAACAAAAAGGAGGAAGGTGGGTTTTTAAAGGGGTTAAATGCGAGATTTTAGCAGTCCTGATTTTCTTTTTGGGATTCGATTCCTGGGGTGGAAAAAAAAGGGCAGAAAAAAAAATTCACCGTAATACTTAGAGCCGATTTCGAAAAAAGCACGTTTTCATTTCAATGGAAAATGCAAAGTTTAAAAAAAGTTTATTTGATTTTTTACGCGTATTCTCCAGGACTTGGGACAAATAAGATTTTTAGACATTCTGCAATAGAAGAACAAAGGCAGACAAACATCTTTTTGAATACCGCTCAAAATATCCCTTTAATTTAAGTTTCTTAACGAAAAAAGGATTGAACAAAAAACGAGTTTTTGATAACTGGTAATTTTAGTGACAAATAATGTTTAATATTGGTACAAAAATAAACGGTTTTATCATTTTTAAGTAATATTTGAAGTAAAAAACAATGGTACAGACATCAAAGTTATAATGGACACTATTGTATTCTTGGACTGCGGTCAGTAATCTAGTCCCATAATCTGGATGACATTTTTTGACTTTATATTTGTCAGAAACCCGTTTGAACCACATCTGTAGACGAAACTATCCACATTCCGCCACAGGCTGGACTATTTTTTTTATTTCAAAAGTTGCCTCATAATAACATCCAAAGCTGGCGAGAAAACCACCGCTACAGAAATATTAGTGTTTTGTCAAGATGTTCCGGCCTTTATCGATCGTATAAAAGAAACTCGAGACAATGCTAATCCCCATTTAAAGTTCGGTATTGATGGTGGAAGAGGGTAGGTAGGTAGGTAGGTTTAAAGTGAGTGGACTTTTTACGCCCTCCACTGCGACCGCTCGGTCTATTGTGGCTTACACCTTTTTATATTTCTCCCAATAGGATCGGACTTCTAATGAATCCGATACCAGATTGGGAGAGAGTTCTTACATCTCCGCTTACTCGTGTCACTACCGGACACGTAGCACAATGTGTTCTGATGTGTTCTGGTGTCCCTGTCTCCTGGAGAGTATGACGAGCAGACGATTAGATCCATCATGCCCTCCTCTGCCAGTCTAGTGACGTGGGTAGCTACCAGGTCCTTGTTACAGGAACCAGATGGATTAAATTAAGGGAACCGTTCCTAAGCACCTGTTTGTTCGGGATGGATTAGCCCTTCCCCGTGAAACAGGCGCCGGTGACTTCGGGGCACCTTACGAAACGGGTTCACCCGTTTCGGTCAGCCACCTTTGTCTGCTTGTGACCTTGAGCACCTCTCGAAACGGATTTATCCGTTTCGTTCAACCACCTTCGTCAATTTTTTTTCTATGAAAGCGATTCTGTCCGCTTTCTGTTTGGAGCTGGGTAGTAATAGTCCCACGGCAGGCCCATTACTGCGGTAAGGCTAGATACTCTGAGAGGTCGCCCTGTATCTCAGAGGCACCGTTGGAGACACCTGTTTAAGGCACAGGATGTCATACACTCATCAGCACGGTATGCTAACACCTTGAGTTAAGCCTTGTGTCATTAGCTTCGATCCCGGTCCATACGGTGGCAACAAGAGTTGCCGATAACCGGCAACTCTAGCGCATGTTCCAAAAGATCCTACTGGGCCCAACTACAAACGACGATGTGTGAACACAGCGGTTGGGTGGAGGAGGGTATCTCAAAATTTTCCTTTTAGTGCAAGCACATGATTCTGCAGTGAGAGATGATCGACAAAAATATATAGAGGGCGTAACTACAAAAAGATTTAAGGACTCTGAAGTAAAAAAATTATTTGGTCTGGCAATAATTGCAGCCACACAAGAAAACGACGAAAATGTTATGGTCTTTCGACCGATTTGAAACTCGCTAATATATTAGCGCGGATCATGTCTCATTCCAGTAGCTTTCCATGTACCTGTTTTGCTTTAAAGAAAAGCTTGAACACTTGCGGTAAAAAGAGGACTTTAAAAAATTGCCGAAAAATTTATTTAGAATAAAAAAAGAGCAACTTCAAAAAGTCCAATGCAAAAAAATACAAAAATTGCTCAAATGCGCCTGTTCTTTAAAGACGCACGGATGACTCCAGACAAATTCTTGACATCATTGCACCCCCCGAATTGTATTTAATGCTTGAAGTAGTAAACACTCTTTATAATCGGATAAAAATAGAATTTGAGTTTGAATGTTTCGAATGGGCTAAAAGGTGCAATGTGAGCCAGGAATTTTTGCATGGGACCCCTGCATTTGCGGGTAACTCATGCAAACTTCTTTTAGATAAAACTAATATTTTGCAAAATTTATGCAAGCCCTGTTGTTTAAGTTATGTTAAAGGTTTTCAGTTATTTTAAGCAGTGATAAAGTCTTACTTTTCAATCACTCTCAAACGAAACTACACACAAGCAAAAGACATATTTAAAAAGAGCTATTGAGATTTCCAGATCACTGTTACTCCATAAGTCCATGCTGTTTTTTCCATGTACTCGAGTTTTACGCTAAAACAAAAAAGGGTTTGGATTTTTAAGCGAGCCGTCCATAAAATTTGTGCACCATGATTTTGGGATAATGTGGAACAAATATTAAATCAAAAAATGTCATCCAGATGATGGGACTAGATTACTGACCACAGGGAAATTAATAGTGTTCATTTATAACTTATCGCTTGTTAGTAGATTTGATTAAAAAATGAGAGTAATTTTAATTTCCGTTCCATTGTTTTTTTTTTATCTCAGAGACTACTTTAAAATGATAAAACTGTTTATTTTTGTACCAATATTGAACATTACTTGTAATTAAAATAACCATTTATCAAAAATTTAGTGTATTTTTTATTCTTCAAGAAACTCGAATTAATAGGATATTTTCAGCTGTATTTAAGAAAAGGTTTAGCTGCCTTTGTTTTTTCAATGCAGTATGTCTGAAAACTTTATTTCCACCAAACTAAGCCAGTCTCAAGTCCAAGAGAGTACGCGTAAAAAACAAAATACCCATTTCCCATTTCTTGAACTTAGCAATTCAATTGAAAAAAAAACGTTTTTTTC
The DNA here is from genome assembly GCA_019359885.1 of Listronotus oregonensis. Lineage (NCBI taxonomy): Eukaryota > Metazoa > Arthropoda > Insecta > Coleoptera > Curculionidae > Listronotus > Listronotus oregonensis. The sequence continues at coordinate 169,529 of JAHBCN010002359.1, forward strand.
GAAATCGGCTCTAAGGATTACGGTGGAATTTTTATCTGACCTTTTTTTGAGTCCAGGAATCTAATGCTGAAAGAAAATCGGGAGTGCTAAAACCTCGCATTTAAGACACTTACTTTAAAGCCCACCGTGACGGCTTTGGCCGCATTGGGTCAAAAAAACACCTTCGTCCATACTTTGGCCAAATAAGCCGCAGATTCGGCCAAATGCGAAGTTTTGTATCAAAGCGCCGAAAGCAGAAAGACGAACAAAGTTATTGCGATTTATTTGAGCGAGGGAAAAGCTGGGCGGCAGCAGGGCAGTTGATTTGTTGGCCTTGCGTATTAACCGATTCGACAAACTTTTTGCACATTTTTTTTCCTATGTACCTATATCATCTTAAGATTGAAATTGTGTTTAACAACAACATAATAAAAATAATTTTAAATATATGCCTTCCTAAACACAAAAGATTCTTCAAGATTAAAAATTAAAGAGTTAATTTATTACGTAAGGCGATTTTTCGACCTCCCTCCCCCTTTCCTTTTGGTGAGATGTCGTGAGTGTTGGCTCGACTACCTCCTCCCCCTAATATCACGTGAGATTTCTCAAAATTCGTATTTTGGGTGTAAATATGTTAATCTGCGATTGCATTAAAAAAAAACATAATTTACTTCACTTTTTTTTATCTAATACTACTTAAGACTAGTATTTAAAACTACTAAGAACGTACTCTAGAATCACAGTGAGACAATATAATTGTGTAAGATTAGCATATTGTATTGGCTTGTGTAGGATTAGCTGTATTTTAGTGTAAAAACATGTTTTACTCATTTTAACCTAGTTTCCTCGTAATTTTACACTGTTTCTTGCAGAAAAAAATTAGATGATATTTGCCGAGACACCTTCCCCCTACAATGTGAGATTAGGTGAGATTCGGCCCGACCTCTTCACTAAATGGCTCACGTAATTAATGGACGCCCCTTATACAGTCTTAGTTATTATGATGATATGAGTCATTTTATTGTAATGACTGGTAATCGCCACAACGATACAATGCAATTTATTTAAATTAATCATTTATTTCCAATTTGTAGCGTTAATTTAATAATGTTATATTTTAGTCAGTTATTAACTAAAATTCCTAAGTTAATCAAATCTTCGGCTTTGACCCAAGGTTGTGACAGAAGCCGAATAATCGGCTTAGGCTTTGGCTTGGGCTTAAAATTGACCTTTGGTCAAGCACTTGGTGTTAGTAGCAACACATTCCAACTTTTGTGTTAAATGTCGCGACGACAAGCACCGTCGGCCGCGCCCAAAATTCTTGTCGCCTGCCATCTGTGATTCGATAAATATTTGACTTTGTTTTATTATTTAAGACTAAAATATGTAGTATTTTTTCTGTACAAGTTAATTGTGTTTATATTTTATATTAAATGATCGCCATAATGGAAAGAAATAATTTACTAATATAATGTATTATCGTAGACTAAATCCTTAAATATTAATTTACCATTAAAACGCTAAATCCTTTCTATAAAAATAAATAGATTTACAAATCAAACGCTGATGGCTGCATACACTAAAGACTCTTATAAACTATATCCACCTGAATTCTACAATTAAATAGTCCAGTAAATGAAGGGACAAAGCTGTAAATAAATCTGTTCAGTTTTCCCTTGTGGCGCAATTCTTAAGTCTTCGGGGATGCTTTCGAGCGAAAAAAAGTTTATCAACATTAACAGGTGGAAAAGAGCTGAAAATGGCCCCTCAAGGCGCGAAAAATGGGTTTCCCGCTAATATCTGCCAAAATATGCGAATTAAAAAAAAATTGTTTAGACAAAAAATAAAAATCGCCTTGTAATCTACAAAAATGGTCCTTATCTTTTTTTTTTTAAATTGATAGTTTTCAAGATAACGGGACCCAAAAGTCCCCTCATTTTAGCTGCCGCTCTACCGCTAGAATGCCGTTATCTTCATGGATTTACTTATAAGCGGGCGGACGAATTGTTCCATTACTCGGGCAATAATGTACATTTTTTCATCATTCAAAGTTTATCAGAATGGGAAAACCCGTACCCATCATTGCATATGAGTTTGGGTCCATTTTTTCTAGAACATTAAAAAAAGCGTTTAAAGTTTTTTTTCACAATGTTTTGAGAGTATCTCATTAATTCATTGATATTTTTTTTTAAAAAATGGTTTGTTATTAACATTTATTTTTTTTAATGAGACCTTAGCAAGTGTTCAATGATCCCAGAAAATTTCCTCACCATGTGTCTTGCGTTTTAATAAAAAATTGTTTTGCCCATCTGCATTTTTTAGCCGTTTCCGGAGTTCTAGAAAATCTGTAGAATAAATGCGAATCAAAAACTCATCATCTATTGAAATGCTTTCAATGCACATCATTTGAAAGCTTGGAGTATCTAGTTTCTGTAAGTACTTTTTTCTTTTTATTAAAGTTCCATAGTTTTTCAACAATGCATTTCCCAACCCGTGGACCAGAAATTCGGTAAGAAACTACCACATCTATCCAGTGTGGAATGTTATGGGTTTTTCGACGGCCGTTTTTGCGAAAAATATTGGTGTTGCGAAAAAAATGGTAAGGACCATTTTTGTAGATTTCGAGGTGATCTTAATATTTTGTCTCTACAAAAATTCTTTAATTCGCATATTTTGGCAGATATTCGCGGGAAACTCATTTTAGGACTTTGGGACATTTTCAGCGGGTTCCCACGTCAGAATCGTGATAAACTTTTTCCATCCTCCGCGAAGACACAAAAATTGCGCCACAAATGAAAACTGTACAGATTTATTTACAGCTTTTGGTACTTTCATGTCTTTAGTTATTGGACTAAAAGGCCTTATTGATATTCTGAGTAGTATTTGAAAAACTGGTAGATATCGATCTTTTATCCGTAAAATATTTTAGTAGTAAAACACATAGCTTTTTTCGAATTGAAAATATGTCTTGTACTCTAAGGCCCTGATCACGGACATGTTGCGAAGCTATAAAATCCATCTGTAGAAACATGGAGTAAAAAACACCAAAAAATTAAAGCTTATGCATTGCCAAGGAACACTTAATTATATCAGGCTTATGTTTATTAAAAAACAAATTAAAAACACTATCCACCCAAAATAGTACTGAGGATGGGAAGAAAAAAGGAGTTTGACCTCCGGATTTTTTTGTACATTTTCAATTTTTATGAAAATTTGGAATTAAGTTGCTTTTGCCCTCTAGATCAAAGTTTATATATGCTTAGGGTGTTTTTATTTTTAGGGGTAAAACCACCCCTTATGGTAAAAAATTAAAAAAACCCTAGAAACAGACCTTATGTAAATTAAAATTATAGCTAAATTTGTAAAATAAATCTATTTTTATGTTGTGAGTTATATCCAACATTTTATTTGTAACGTTTCAACCCTTAAAAATCACCC
>JAHBCN010002359.1:172962-195914 GCA_019359885.1 Listronotus oregonensis
TTGACATCTCCGAAATCGTTTACGACAGGAAAAACTAGGGGTACAAAAATTATGGAAGCTGAAAATTACTTTCATTTTTTTAATGTTTTTTTTTTAATTAGCTATCAAGTGATGCCACTTACAGAGTGGATTAAAAATCTCCAAAATACAGAAATACATTATTTTTGTTTAACACTGTAAGAAGTAGCACCATTCAATTGCTTCTTAAAATTAAGATAATGTGAAAGTAATGGATTAATACAAAATATATTTAAAATGTGATAAAGGAATACTTTTTATATAAATGGATTGTAAAAATCACTTCCGGTTTAAACGGAAAAGCCAAAACAGAAAATAATATTTAAAAACCATCTACGTCGATATTGTTCCTATATAACAACAATTTTCAGCATAATATACAGGGTGGCGATTTTTTCTAAATTAATTTTTCGCCATAAATTTTTTATTTTAGGGGAAAAGCTAAAAATAAGGGGGTTTTCTTGAGCGGCAGTGGATTGATCAAAAAATTCTGGAATAGAAAATAATTTTACATTTTATGCCCTTTTTTTCTATATTTTTTTTATGTTTAGTTTTTTACTAAAATGGACGATTTCGGAGATATCGAGCTTTGTCACACTATTGAGCCCCCTTGTATCTGCAGATTGTTTATAAAGTATTTCTACAAACTTTGTACGGCAAACATTTAACCAATTTAAAGGTAAAAAGTTCATATAAACTGAAAAGTCTTTTTAAATATTTTTTTAAAATCAGAAACCAATGTTAACATATCAGAATTATTTTCACATAAATTTCACATCTAGTTGAAATTAAAAAGTCTTTTTTTTCTGCTCACACAGTACACAGTTTTTTATTTGCTTTAATTTTATCTGCTTCTTCAAAGAAAATTTATATAATTCTTTTCTATATGCCACTAAATGTATAAAAGAAGGTTGTGTCTTAATTTAACCAAAAATAGAGCGTTATAAAGGGGTGGATTTACGCAAAGGTTAAGTAGGCTGAAGCCTAGGGTGGCAAATATTTTGGGCGGCAAATATTATGGGCGGCAAATTTACGATTAATTTAAAAAAAATGTGATGGTAAATTATTAATTTTTTTAATATTCGGCGAATAGATAAAAAAATCCTGAAATTTGTTTTAAAGAATTGTTACCTACAGAAGGAAAAAACTCGAGAAAGAAATACTATTTTATCTCTTAGTTTAGCTGGATAAAAAAATTCAAAAAAGACCTTTTTTACAGAAGAAAAGGTGATTTTTTATCACTTGCGCACAAAAGTGTTTTGACAAGTAGAATATTAAGAGATCTAAACTATAAACTATTTTCCTTCTCCCTTCTCCCATTTTCCAGATTTGCTACTTGTCAACTTACATTTCTTCCCAAAACTGAAAACGTTTCTCAGTTTTCAGCGTTTTTTTTTTTAAATAAGGGAGCAATTGCTGCTGTAGAAGGATATTTTGGGGACATGGAGGAAAATTATTTTAAGGACGGTATTAGGGCTTTATACCATCGTTAGACCAAGTGCGTTGTTTACAAAAAAATATGTTAAAAAATAAACATAATAATTATTGTAAATTAGTGTCTTTATTGTTAGGCCGAGAATTTTTAGACCACCCCGTATACATAGCTTTTTGCCAGTTTTGGCTTGGCAAGAAAGTAAATAAGAATTTAGTTTAGTATTGAAAATTAGTTCTTGAGCTTTTTTTATGTGAATGTATTTTTATAAACAAGCATGATTTTGTTTTAGTTTCATGAGGTATATAAATGGAAATAAATATTAGTTAACCAACAAACCTTGAGTTTTTTGCAACCACAACACTAAATTTGTTTAAGGTCTAGTTTATTGAAGCATGTTATTGCGCAAAATTGTTTTATTACTGAGAAGAAATTTTAACAGTTTATGTGTCAGAAAATTATGTATATTTGGCTGAGTTGTACCATAGAAAAATAAAGTTACTTTATTTGAGGTTGCTTTTTTAATTAAATAGCTTGGCCTTCCTTTAGGTGGTCATTTAGCTAGCACATTCCAGAATTAATTCCATAGTCGGGCTAAAAGCCATAGGACATCCTAAATTTTTTTCCACGGGCACATCCAAGCACTCGGGAGTTGAAAAACGACGAAACAGTTATAACCGGTTTTTCTCGGACCTTTTTTTGTCCTCACTAAGTTTATACAGGGTGTTTGGATTTTGTTAAAATCGCATGGTATCTCTTTTATTATTAGAGAAAGAGACTAGCGGCTTTCGCAAAGTGTCACTACTTTTTGATGAAACGAAAGATGGTAGATAGGTAGGTAGGTAGGTTTAAAGTGAGTGGACTTTTTACGCCCTCCACTGCGACCGCTCGGTCTATTGTGGCGCACACCTTTTTATATTTCTCCCAATAGGATCAGAATTCTAATGAATCCGATACCAGATTGGGAGAGAGTTCTTACATCTCCTCTTACTCGTGTCGCTACCGGACACGAGCACAATGTGTTCTGATGTGTTCTGGTGTCCCTGTCTCCTGGAGAGTATAACGAGCAGATGGTTAGATCCGTCATGCCCTCCTCTTTCGGTCTAGTGACGTGGGTAGCTACCAGGTCCTTGTTACAGGAACCAGATGTCCTTTCTGAAGCCGCATCTCCGGCCTTACACAAGGAAAACGGTCCTATCCGCTTTCTGTTTAAAGCCAGGGAACCCTTTTCCCTGTAAACACGGTTCTGTCCGCCTTCTGTTTGGATTCAGGGATCCCTTCCTAAGCACCTGTTTGTTCGGAATGGATTAGCCCTTCCCCGTGAAAAAGGCGCCGGTGACTTCAGGGGCACCTTTCGAAACGGATTCACCCGTTTCGGTCGGCGCACCTTTGTCTGCTTGTGACCTTGAGTGGCACCTCCCGAAACGGATTTATCCGTTTCGGTCAGCGCACCTTTGTCACTTTTTTCCTATGAAAGCGGTTCTGTCCGCTTTCTGTTTGGAGCTAGAGAAGTAATAGTCCACCCCGGCAGAGCCACGCATTACCGCAGTAAGGCTAGATACTCCGAGAGGTCGCCCTGTATCGGAGAGGCACCGTTGGAGACACCTGTTTAAGGCACAGGATGTCATTCACTCATCAGCACGGTATGCTAACACCTTGAGTTAGGCCTTGTGTTCATCTTAGCTTCGGATCCCGTTCCATACGCTAGGGCTGGAGTTGTCGATAATCAGCAACTCTAGCGTATGTTCCAAAAGATTCTACTGGGCCCAACCACGACAACGACGTGTGAACACCGCGGTTGGGGAAAACGAAAGATGACACCAAAATGTTTTTCACGGCTTATTTCGTTTTTCATATACAGGGCGCATTTTTTTCATTTTTGGACGCCCCTTGTATATCAGTTAACTTACAACAAAAGTAAAAAAATTATATTTTACTTAGGTAATGTACCTAATAGTTTTATTTTACATTTTAAGTCCAAAAATTGAACTTTTACAATTTAAACCTTTATTTTGCGTAGTAAGGCGTGTATTATTTATTTAAAAAAAACTGGTCCTGCATTTTCATAAATTTATTCGTTTTATTTTAACCACTACGATGTCTGCTATCAAGAGCTAAAATTATATGGCTAAACTAAATTCACCTATTTTAAATTACAAGTAGCTTAAAAAAACCTTATTTTTTTCAGGGAGAGTCCCTGAAAAAAATAAGGTTTTAGTCTATGCCCAAATCCTATTTTTAATAGTACCAAATTTTATTTTAAATTTAAAATTTAACCTTGCAAAATTAAACTGCGAAAGCTAGTTAAAAATATTAATTAAACTGCAATCCATTATGTTCCATGTTCTATATTCTGTGTAGTGCATTTATTAATATTAATGGACGGCCTTTCTAATTTCTAAATTTTTGTTTTGTGGCATTTCGAAGTTCTGGAATTATATGATGTTTAATATGAAATATTTTATTTTACAAATAAAACCCAAAAGAAAAAATCCAGAATTGATAAATCAGGTGACTTTGGAGATCGCCTTATAGGGCCATGGGTGCCAATCCAACGACCTGGTAAATAAGCTTGTCTTATTTGTGTATTATTTGCTGGGGCACCTTTTTGCTGAAAATATAGTCAGCTAAAGTATTTTCCAAAATATTTAGGTACCTATTCGCTTTTAAACTACCTCAGAAGTATGAAATTTGAATCTAGATCCTAGAATAAAACCCGCCACGCTAAAACCAAATCTATCTTGTTGCTCCATAGAAAAAGTCGTTAATTCTTATCGATATTTAAATATTGAAGCTACTTTTGATTTTTATATGACTTTAATTTATGTTTTCGTACAATTTCTTGGACCTTGGTTTTCGGCACTCCTGCTTGGTCTTCAATATTTTTGCAGGAGGGTATAGGGAATTTTCTAGGCTTGCCAAAACGAATTTCCTCAACTTCTTGATGACGCTTGTCATAATTTTTTGAGCGAGGTTTTATAAAGTATTCAGATGTTATAAGCTTTGTTTTAATTCTAAGAAATTTTAGTGGTTGCCTTCTTTCAGGTTACCCAATGAAATAATATAGCATAATAAACCATCAGGCAAATAAAAAATAAAAGAAAATACCTTTCTAGATACAGCTCAGAGGCGTGATCGCTATTTTTGTAGCATCCTATAACGCATTCCAGCATATCATACAATTCGCTTTTTGTGAAATTGGCATTTAGTGTCATATTTTTGTATAAAATTGATATTATTACTTACGATATTATTACTTTATATATTATAAAGTCTTTATACCGGGGCCAACTATGCAAAATTTAATTTTAAAATTAAAGACATGGATTTAAGTTCTAAAAATACAGGGTGTCCGGAAATGACGATGAAAAATTTTAAGGTATGATTCTAAATAAAAAAATATGAAAAAAAGTTCATATTAACATAGGTCCGAAAATGCTTCCAGACGGAGCTACTGGCCCTTGAAGATGGTGCTATAAATGTGTTTTTTATTTAATTTATTAGGATCTACTTACAATACAGGAATTAACTTCTACGTATAAGTTAGAGTGATTAAAGGTTACTTTTTGATAATATCAGTAACCCATATTACAACCAGTGGCGTGGGAACAAAGGGGTGGTTAGTTGTTTAGGGTCATATTTTTTTCGCCGAGTGTATTTTCGCTATCTTTTAAATAAATTATGTTTCTTTGAACATATTTACGTAAAAAAGGTTCCCTTGGTATAAAGTCGTATAGTCGACGGTTTTCGAGATAAACGGATTAAAAGGACGACTGCAGTGCGTAAATACAGTAAACAGGCTATGTAATAAAAATAAGAAGATGCTTAAATAATATTTTAAAATGTAGTTATTCTTTTACACCCATTAGTAAAAAGAAAAACGAATTTACTGGTACCTACTACATCTTTTTATTTTTATTGCATAGCCTGTTTACTGTATTTACGCACTGCAGTCGTCCTTTTAACTACCTTTTTTATGTAAAAATGTTCAAACAAACAAAATTTATTTAAAAGATAGTCAAAAATACACTCGACGAAAAAAAATATGACTCCAAATAACTAAGCACCCCTTTGTTCCTACGCCACTGGTTGCAATATGGGTCACCTGATATTTTCAAAAAGTGACCTCCAATCACTCTAACTTATACGTAGAAGTTAATTCCTGTAAACCACTTGTATGACACCATCTTCAAGAGCCAGTAGCTCCCTCTGGAAGCATTTCCGGACCTATGTTATGTAGAATCATACCCTAAAATTTTTCATCGTCATTTCCGGACACCCTGTATAAAATTACTACTAAGTATTATATATTTTTAAAAAGCTCTTATCCGACATAATTTAAATATTAAAAAACATACCTTTTTCCAAGAAAAAAGCCATATGTTGGGTTCATATCTCGACAAACATTCAATTTAAAAATCTAGCTACACCGCTGGATTCTACGTAAAAATGCCTACTAATATCAGTTTTTACTTTTGTCGTATACATGATAACCGAAATACGAGGTGATCTTAAAAATGAATTTTGCCCTGTATGTCCGTGAAAAATCTTTTAGTGTTTTTTTTTTAATTAAAAAGTAGCGACACTTCGTGGAAACCGCAAGTCTTTAGGTTCTCGCCCACTAGAGCGACGCGGCGCGACGCGACGCAACGCCATTATATGCATCAGGAATACTTTACATGTAATCAAACTGAAGTCCGCCCATCTAGGCGATGCGAAGCGGCGCGATGCAAGCGACGCGACGCGACACCTCGAGACAAGTCGGGAGAGCAAGCAAGTGACAATGTCGCGTGGCATTCGAGTCTCATTGGCCTCCTTCGGGTACCATCGTGAAGAATCTCGTATGCTGCTCTGTTCTATTATCACTGCACTTGTTTATTTGTTGGTATTTTTGTGATGTTTGTCTTTTAATATTTTTATATATTTTTTAAAATTAATCTAAATAAAAAAGCTCTTTAGTGCATTCTGATTTCAAGGTTCGTAAAAGCAACTTTTATTTTGTTGTTCTATAGACGTCTGTATTAAACTAAGAAGTTCAAAAAACTTTTCTTCCAACATGCGAAAGTATTGGAAAAATTTTCTTGCATCTTTTCTCATCTATTTTTTTTTTTTGGTGTTCTATAGACGTCTATATTAAACTAAGAAGTTCAAAATTTTCTTTCGACATGCGAAAGTATTTAAATTTTCTTGCATCATTTCTCAAATCTGAAAATAAGTGATGGAATTCTCCTTCTCTTCGATTAATTTCCATGGACCCAAACTCGTTTTTCATTTTATTTCTTCCCTCATGCCGCAATTCTCGAAACCCGGGGGACAAACTGTCCGATGGCTCTCCATGCAATTCGCAATCGAGCACCATTTTCAAATAACCGCGGTACCTTGCAATTCAACGAACCCAGTGGGCACACCCTGTTTGATCACCGCGTGCGCACCGTGTGTTAATGGGTTTGACACCTTTATCTCGAAAACTAACCGAGGTTTTAGATGGCAGGAAATGACATGGTCCTTTGATCACCGGCCTCTAGAGGGTCGTTTTAAAAACTTTTAAAACACGTGGTTCCTTGACGAGGGCCAAAACGACAGTCTTTTTTGTAATTGTACCTACCTAATTAAAATACCAGCCATATAAAGAATTATTGCAGCTGTCGGCACTAGCTGCTAATCGGTATTTATTTCCAGTGATCAAGAGGGGGCCAACAAATCTTAATTAATTGTCAAAATAGTTGGTTTACAGATTTTTAAAATATATGTGTATTACCATTTTATTACATTTTATATCATTACTTTTTTTCTGTTTAAATTTAGTAGTTTAATTTAATTGTACGGATTATTTCTTTATTCGTCTTTCTTCTTTAGAGGTACCTTTGTACAGTGTGTCCGATAAGATTTGTAAAGATTTTTTCAACAGACACTCTCTCTCCTCGGTAGCGTAGTGGTCAGAGTCTCGGCTCGCCCGTCCTAGGAAATTTTTAACAGTATCTCTTGTTCCTGTGAAACCGACTGTGGCACATTTTCGGCTGATTTTCATGGACTCTGCAATTTCCCCCCCCCCCCAATCACCCCCTGGGCACCCCCAGAGCCACCCCCGAGCGCCCCCGGGTAATTCTAATGCCAGAATTGATTTCGACATCCCTGAAAACCAACGAGTAACGATTTTCGGGCGATTTTTTCGAGTTTCCAGTCGTTCTTATAATATTGCAAGTAATTATGCAATTGCAAAATGCATTTATTGCACCAGAATGCATTTTTCGAAAAATGGCATTACCACACCATATCGACTCTCGATATCTGCTGGCCTTAAAAATTTCTGATTTATTTCCTAACTTCCCTGGACTAATATGCCGTTTTGCCAGAAAAAAGGATTGTTAATTCCCCTAGAACATAGTTAACTTTAATAATAAAACAATAAATAAATATTTCAAGTAAATTTAATTTAAACAAAGTTAGTACAAAGTAAACATTGCTTCGGCAAATGTGCAAAATAACTGTAATTTTGCAGAATACACCTATTAACACTTAATAAAAAATAAAATTGAACCCTGTCTAATGCCTCAGGAGGCTCTTAAAAAAGTTGGCTAAATTAAAAATTTCCGTCAGTAAATCTCGGTAAGTGTTCATTAAAGTCTGGTTTAGAAGCGCTTTACGTATTTAAATCTGGAGAACATGGAGGCCATTTTAAAACAAAGCAATAACAGACTTTACTAATAAAACTAATATATTAGAGGAAGAAAAAAAGATTGCTATATCTTGGGATATATAGGCTACTGGTTTTTAAAAAGTTTTGTAATGATGTAGTCAGTCGTTTATTTTTTTGTTTCTGTTTCACCGAAAAAAAGGACTTTTTTGCCTGGATGAAAAAGTGAAAAAGTAAAAAATAAGACATTTTTAAACTTTTTAATCAAATAAATATACCACTTTAACTTTTTTTCCACTTTAAAAACAGACTATTTTGTTTTTAGGGGACCCAGGAAGCAAAGTATTTGGCTCGATAATAGATGGGGTCTTTGAGGGGAAGATAATGTCCCCAAAAGGCTCGTATTTTGTAGAGAAAGCACACCACTATTTTCCACATAAGACACATCCCAACAGGACTTTCCATTCCGTTATTTATCATGAAGACCATGTACATGATCCTTATGAGGGGAAAAGAGAAGGTAAGATAGATTATTTGTTTCTCACTTTCCAATATATTAAGGTCTGTACTATCTATTTAGTGCGCAGTTACCTACATATATAGCTCATAGAATTTTGCACACCGAAAAATCGTTTAAACACAAAAGAGTTTTTATTTTTATTAACACTGAAAAACTTTTAAAATTTTTAAAAATGTTTGTTAAAAAAGCGTACCACTAAAATAACGTTATTTTAATAAAACGCCTTGATAAACCTCTTATATAAAGTAATTTAGAAATCTTTAAAAAATTAAGGGCACATTCGCAATGAATAATTTGTCCTAAATGATATCAACGAAAACAAATTTGAAAATTTATTATCATTTTTTTACAAAGGCTGCTTAGTTAAGAGTCTGTAGCAGCTGAGAAGCAATATTTTGTTAACTCTCGATGTGTTTTTAGTAATTGATTGGCATTATGTATTGTTATATGCTGTGAATTATATTTTTATGTTATTACTTGTTTTAGAGTTATTTTTTCGCTTAATTTAGCTTATGTCGTGTTTAAAGTTAAGTTTTATTTAGTTTTGTTTGTTTAAAAGTACCGATTCGATTTAATCCCGGAATAGGCCAATCCCGCAATTGAATATGCCAAGATTGAGGGTTTTTTGCAGTAAAGTATATCAATTAATCCGGCTGACCAAAACCTACATTTTTCATTGATTAAATTATTTGGGCCCAAAAATGAAGTTCCATTGTTCTTTCCGCGATTGGTCTGGGATATTGTGTGATATTAGCAGGTTTAGAAGAGAAATATATTAAAATTTATTCATTTTAAGATAAATTATTGTTTCAGTAAATATTGACGTAAAAACTAAAAGTAATAAACAGTTCTACAGAAATCAGAAAGTCGCCACGCGACGCCAGGACGGATAGACCTTAGGCGGTTAAACTGGCACTTTAGCAGCAGCGGTTTTACGTCGGACCAAAAATATATATTCTCCCATTGATCATTGGTCGGACCATAAAATTTAGTGACTCTAAGGTTTTTTTTGCTGTAAGATATACCAGTGAATCTGGCTTACCTAAACCTACATTTTCTATTGATTAACTTAGTTTGGCCCAAAAATTGACTCCATCGCTTTTCCCTTCGACTTGTGTGGGCCCTACATTAGAAAAATGATGGTTTTCCATGTCTCTCTGTTGGCGCTATAATTCTCGAATTAATTCAGTAAACGAAATTGTGGACCTGAAGATCAGGTTCGGCCGTCACAATTTTTTTTTAATTTGCAGGTATCAATGTGTACATTGACCTCTAAAAATATCATATATAGAAAAATGTCCGCAATGGTCTGAAAATGGCCCTCAAGAGCCCGAAAATATTTTTTTTTTTAACTATTTTGGCCGATATCTCCCGAAATATGAAACTTACGCAATTCGTGTTTAGACAAAAGTAAAGAGCAGTTCATTAGCTGCAAAAATGATTCTCATGACTTTTGTCAAAAATTTAATGGTTCTTGAGATAACCGGCTAACCATGATTCAAAGTTCATATGAAAGAAGGAACCTGTAGCTATAATAGTCTTATATATATATATATATATATATATATATATATATATATATATATATATATATATATATATATATATATATATATATACAGTGTGTCCCAAATTGGGCCTACATGTATTGGTAACTCGGGAACCATTAGAGCTACAGTGTTGGTTAAATTAGGAAAGTTTTAGACAATTTAATTGCAAAATTAAATCTGCTTTTAGATTTTATTTATCTTTTATGGTTTTTGAGATAATTAAGAAAAACCAAAATGATGCATTTTTAACTTTTGCCTGTAGCTCGCAAAGTACCAATTTTACGGTTTTAAGATTACTACATTATTAGAACACTTTTTTAAGAAGAATTTAATTTAAGTAAAAATATTTTTTAACTTTATTTGTTTTTGAAATATTTACCCAAACTTTGGATTTTCATACGGACGCCATATTGAATTTTTACATTTTTAAAAAGAGCTCTTCAAGAGCTTTTTATTGATGTATCACAAGTCTAGGTTTTCAGATTGCAAGCTCTAAAAATGATAATTTTTGTTTATTTGATAGTAGGCTTAGACTAGGCTGTGTAATGGCCGCCCCGTTTCATAAAAAACAAATGATATGCATCTTATAATTTAAATAATGTAAATGTCAAAATTAGCGTGCATCTTATTTCTCGTTTAGAAACGCCTTCAACAAAAATTCAAGTTTTGATTATTTTAAGTATTTACAATAATGGCTCTTAATTATTCCAATAATGATAAGGTGGATATGCTAGAAATTTATATTTTTCATTTCTGTTTTTACAATCCAAATAGGCTAGTTTTTTAAATGATTGGATGCTTGGACCTTTCGGGTTTCTAAAAAGGGAGCTAAAAGGCGAATTAAGGAAAAAAAATTGGAATACATTAAGTTGCAAATTATTTTTAAGGTTTTTGAGGTAAAACTTAAAAATGATATGATTTTTTCAATTTGAAGAACACTGATAAATATGTGATCAGTGTTCTTCATGATGATTAATTACCACATAGTAACGGCTAATAGCATCAATTTTTTTTCAATTTATTTATTTATTTTTTTTTTTGGAACGGGCAAAGGGTTAATTATTTTTGTATCTGTTTTTAATAATATTTTTCCTTTTTAAGAATTTTTACAAAAATTGAGCTTTTTACTGTTTTGCGAGAACTTAACTTCTATTTTCACATTTGCGTTTTTGGTTAAATGTAAATTACATAATTATTCGGAAGAGTGTATTTTATGTATTTTTTTAAAAGTTTTGGTCAAACAAGTCTCAATTTTTTTTATGTATTGTTTATTACATTATTTTCTAAAATTTTTACCATGATTTTGTACAGTGTGGTATTTAATTTAATATCAATTTTATATGGTCATATTTACCTTAATTCTTAATTTAAAAAAAATACTTTAAAAGTTGCTTAGTTTGTTAAGGAATATCGTGTTTAACGAAAAAAACTAAAAATCATCCTGTATACGGTATTTATTTTTAAATTAATATATATTTTTAAATACTTTAAAATTATCTTAAAAAGTTTAGGTTTTATTTACAAAGAGAGAGAGAATAGTCCTAATCATCAACAATGATGTACAAAATATTATGTTATTATTGTTTTTAATAAACTTCTCTTATAATAAACTAGGTGATTATTATAAACAATTGGCAGTAATTATTCATTGTTTAATTATTAAAATGGATAAATAATAAATGTTTATAGGTAATTATGTCTACATTGGTTGTGAGTCATTTACGAGAAACCAGTTATGGTGCAATCATAAAAACCAAACAAAAAATATAAAGTAATAATAACAGGTAATAACCCTGTTTATTAATAGGCATTATGACCAGTTATTATTGTTTTGTAGTAAACATTTTTTATGCTGTAATTGCAAAATTAATAACCGCGAAAATCGTAAAGGTCCAATTAGCAGTGGTGTACTCAGCAAATTTGTATTTTTATCGTTATTGTATGAGCTAATGTAACAATTTGCTGATAACAATACGAATCTTTTAACACTTTAGTAGGGGTGTGCGAATATTCCAATTTTTAAGTCATTAGAAGCGAATCGAATACCAATTATTCGATTCGAATTTCAAATCGAATATTCGAATAATTCGAATAGTTCGATCCATTAAAATAATTCGAACTATTCGAATAGTCCGAATCATTTGAATAGATCGAACTATTCGAATAGTTTAAACTATTCGAATAATTCGAACTATTTAAATGATTTTAATTTTTTGAATTGAAAACTTTTTTTCTGATTATTCAGAAATAGGAATTGATTTTGGCGGCAATTTTAAAAAGTTTGTAATAATTTGAAATTCCCAGTGTAACTGAATGCAACTCATTTATATTGAATCCACAATATTGAAAAGTTGTTGTGGTGGTTACTTATAACACTAAAATATATTAGATTATTTTTCTTTAATTTTTACTTCATTACATTAGTCTTATAAAAAGTGAGGTTTATGGAAAAGACTTTATTTTATTAAATTAAAACCTAATTTTAAATCGAAAGTTTAGGAATTTCGTTCGCATTATTATTATTAAATAGCTACTACGACTCTTATAATGAGCTTATATAATTCATTATTTAAAAAATACTATATTCGAATTGTTTGAACTATTCAAATAGTTTATATCATTCGAATAGTTCGAACTATTCGAATAGTTCAAACTATTCGAATAGTTTGAATATTCGATTCGAAATTTGAATCGAATAAACTATTCGATTCGATAACTATTCGCACACCCCTACACTTAATCTATTTTTTTTATATTCTTTCCACTGTAAACTGAGCAAAAAAAATGATGTCTGTATATTGAAGGAACCGCTTCGGTCCAGGTCCCAGGTTAACTTGTGCACCAAGAGTGCAGAGACTCGATTGACCTTACAAACTCACAAATGACCTAAAAGAGTGTCACAAAACGTTGAAAGAACTTATCAACATTTCGGTGACAAGTTATTAAAAATATAAAATAAACTTAAAAATTAAAATTTAAACAATACATTAAATTAATATGATTTATTTTTTTACAATTTTTCAAATGTTAATATTTTTTAAAATCTATAACGTAATCAGGCGAATGAAAAATTTATTTTTTGTAATGATAGGTACACTTTTTATTTTTGATAATAAGAATGGTGGTCGGATAATTGATTTGAAGATTTCCTGAAATTACCACATCATTAGGCAAGATAGGATTTAAATTAACTGATATTAATGGTAGATACTTCTCTTCATTTTTTAATATAATTATACAGGGTGTTTGAAAAATACACAGTCAAATTTCAGGAGGTGATTCCTCATTAAAAAATATATAAAGAAGTTTTAAAAAATTTGGGTTCGAAAATGCATAGTATCTAAGATACATGGGCTTAACTTTTAAAAAAATAGGTATTTTGTAATCATCTTAAATACCCTGTAACCGATTTTCTTAAAAATTGTCAGTGTTATTTCTTGTAAAAAGGGCCTAATTTAGGCATAATTAAATTTAAACTGTTAAGTTTAATAATAATATAATTAATAAACAATAATCTACCAATAAGAATTAAAAAAATTAAAAACATTCACTGTTTAAAATGCATTTTAAAAAATATTTGAAATTAATTTGACTGTTTTATTAATGAGTTCTTGTTAAAGTTATATATTGTTATTATTTTTTTATTGTTATATTCCCTGTAACAAACTGTATAGTTGTTTGAGAATTAAATAAATAAAAAAATAATTAAAAAAATCCAGTGGCGTGTCAGGGGCCACCTTATTAAAAATAATTGTAAAAAAATGTACGCCACCAACTTTTTTGCAATTTATTTTTGCTTTGTTTAGATTCGGCAAGTAAAAATACATCTATTTTTGTCTTTTAATATGTTTTTCTATCTTGCTTAGTTTTCGCGAAAAAAAATTAAAACCTATTTATTGCAAGACATTGAATCCCATTAATAGTTAACTCCAGTTACAAATTAAAATTTAATTTTTTGAAGTTTTTTTGAATGACTTGCAATGAGTTGGTTTAATTTTTTCCCCAAATCAAAGCAAAATAGGAAAAAATATCAAGAGACAAGAAAGTTGTATTTTTAATTCCTTAAAAAAAAATATAAAAATTGTAAAGTCAGTGGCGTATATTTTTTCACAATTATTTTTGATATGGTGTCTCCTAAGACGCCAGTGGACTTAATAGTTTTAATTTATTTAAGCCTAAATTAGGCTTTTATTAAAAATAACACTGACAAATTTCATGAAAATTGGCTAGGGAGTATTTAAGACAATTACAAAAAACCTATTTCAATAAAGTTAAACACCCTTTATCTAAGAAACTATGCATTTGGGAACCAATATTTATAAAAACTTTCTTTTATATTTTTCAATGAGAAATCACCTCCCATAATTGGGCCCGCATTTTTATTTTCAATACTTTGCTTTTTTGAGTTATTACACTATTTTACAAGTGTTACGTGCGTCTATGTTAGTTACCTCATTTTTACTTAAGTCCGACTAATCTGTTTACAGAAAACAAATTGCGATTTTCCTTTAATGATTTTAGCAGGTTCGTGCCAAAATAATGGAGGGCTTTATCACGTTTTCTGATAAGAATCGGCAATAATGAAGCCCTGGCATTAAGGGGAAATAATGAGGTCAAAATCGAACATTTATTGTACAAATTGCGACAGATTTACACCATTATGTTTTGGTATTTGTTAAAGACTTTTTCCTATTACAAAGTAAATCGAATTGGTGGTAAATCTACCGAGTGACCACAAAATCTTTTTAACCTATATTTTTATTACTGTCACGATTCTTATTGTTCATATTTTAAATACCTTTGGCGTTAAAATAAAACGTACTAAAAAAATTATACAGATACCAAATTTACCCTTTAAAATAAAATTTATTACTTAAAAATAAAATAAAACAGGAAATTACAATTGCTAACAAAACATTAAATTAAATGTTTATAAAGGTTCCCCTTGAGCAATAACAATTTTTACAATTATTGCTACAACCCAACTATTCAAACTTTTTAAAAATGCTTAAAAAGTAAGTACTGGTTAATCAGGATAGACAAAAGCATAATGCCCAATGACTTTTTTGGTACTTTAAGCTATACAGTACCATTTTAAAAGATAACCTTTTGCCCGCGAAAATATATTTTATAAAAAACACGCTCTACCCAGGGCACAAAATTTTAAGGTAAAATAGCAGAGTATGTGAAAACGCGTGTGAAACAGCTGCCGCTTTTCCCCTCCAAAACCCATTAAACTGAAAGCTGCCCCTCCAAACCAAATAAATTGGAAGTAGTGGATAACATTTGACACACATAAAATAAAGTTCAGATTTTTTTACGATTTCTTCGAAATATGTCCAAAAATCACTTACATTCACATACAGCTGTATTTCACTTACAAAAGAACCCAAATTATCACAACACAAACCGTGTTTTAAAGCATGTGATACAGCAGGGCTTTCTGGCCAAAACACATATTTTGTACGGCCAAACTAAACCAGATTATACAAACGCTAGAATTTAAAATTTCAAGCTCACAAAAAGTTTTTGCAAAATCTCAGTCCTGGAAAGTGACAGGCCAGTAAGAAACCAGTAAAATAAAATTATCCGAGGTAAGATATTGTTTTAAAATTCGCATAAAAAATAGGCCTTGCTCTACTGGGTGTATTTTTTGGACCTCGCCAAAACGTCAGACAGAACTGAAAATTATCTTCCACCCTCAGAAGAAGTATTTTTTTCTTAACGAAAAAGCCGAACCCTTTACGAAAAAATTTGTTGCCAAGTGAAATCTTGAATTTTTGCCCTACAAACGGTATTTTTTTTTTTTTTTTTTGGGGCAGTCCACAAAGGTTCGGGGCCTTAGAACCTACTAGCGTACCTACTTTTTTTCTTACAAAATGCCCGAGATCGTATTTAAAGTCAATTAGATCACGCGCATCCAGTTCTATAATAAAGCTATAAATTTAAAAATCCAAGCCCACAAAAGTGATTTCAAAATTCTAGTCCAGAAAATCGTCAAGTTAGCATTTAAGCAAGAAACCAATACAATCAAATGAGCCCAGAGTCCAAAGATTGTTTTAATTATCTTCTAAAAAATAAAGGCCTCTCTTGTTTGAATGGTGGTAAATCTTTTTTAATCTTTTACCAAAAATATCAGTCAAAACTATTAAACTAATTCTTTTCGACCACCATTCGTTAAAAACTCATAAATTGTTTTTATCTGTAAAGGATAACCAGAACACTTTGCTAAACAATTTGCTGCCAGTTCTATTCTTGATTCCCCTGTTGATTTTTCTTTTTCTCCCAATACTTGTACAACTTTTTTTTTAAGAAATGATTATAAAATCCCCCTTCTAATTATAGATATATATTTCTTCTCAAAGTATTTTGAAAAACACAAAATTATACATGACAGATAGCATACAGTACGGATTCCGTCACAAAAGATCTATAGCAAATATTTCATTTGTTTTACATAACATCTTCCTTGGGTTTCTTTGCGAATCCCAGATCGTTGGCTTTTGACTAGGTCTGACATTATATGCTCCTCCACAAACTTCATTTCTACATTTGTCATTTATCCTTTGTTCTTGACTCTCTAGTTTTTCGTATAAACGACGTATATCAGTTATTGCAAACTGTTGACGGCGATTCATTTAGTTTTCACCAAGTTAATACTGCGGTACCGCAGAGCTGACTACCGGCACCAAATCTACATCTTCTTTACATCAACGATCACTACAATACATAGTTTTACTGACGATAGTATCCTTTATTGTTCTAAATCTGATTTGAAAACAAGCGCAGGGGACAAAAAAATCTTGATGTTGTAGGATGCCTCCAAACCCAATCCTGTCCATTGTCGCGAAAAAAAAATGCCCATTCTCATCTTTTCCCTATGACCGACCAAATCTGCAGAACAACGATGCTTTGCATGACTTAGGCGAATAACCTTAATGTATATACACACATCATATCTATAGCCAAAGTAGCTTAGAAAAGTACGGATACCTCTATCGAGCCAAAAAGTAATCTGTAATACTGTGTATGTATCCCAAAGACCCATTTTTCATGTATCGAGTATGGTGTTTTCCATCCAAAAGAGTCGTTCGCCCTGTTAATGACCTTTATCACTAGTGCCTAGACTGTGAAAGCTTAGTACTTGTGAAGGTTTTCCCCCTCCAAATCTCTAAATTTTTAAGTCACAAACGATCCAGAAAAAATCATTCACATAAATAAAGCAATTTTTAGATTTTTTGGCTAATTCTTAAACTAGCTTTTTTCTGTAACTCCATCTACAGTGCTTTAACCTCGACTTTAAACAGTTTTTTTTTTTAATTTACTTACTTATCTATATTGTAAGGTGTTTTTACAGTTTAAAAGGTTTTTTTGCTGAAATTCTTCTTGCTGCATTTTTCCTTGCATGCAATTTTATTTAATTTTTTTTTACCATCTTAATAAAATATTTAAAGAACTTATAATTATTTTGTAACATTTTTAAGTATAAAATAAATGCACCAATTAAATTTTGAATTGTTATATATAAATATTTTTTAACCAACGCTCGACGCTCTTCTAGGTTCTTCTAGGTTAACCTAATGGTATAGTAGTATAGTATCAAAATATTTTGGGGTTGGTTGTTAACTTAAAAATCACTTAAATAATTACCAAAATAGCCAGATTACTGACTGCTGTATTTTTTTGGATAAAAAAATCTACGCGTGCGCAGTTTTAGACAAAAAATATTTCAAACTGTAAAAGCAGCTTTAGGATATCCTTTCTTTAACAGTACATCAGTATTACAAGGTTCCAACGCCCTGATTTTTAGTTTTTTTTTTTTATAAATTTGCAGACTTTATTAACAAAAATATTGGCAAATATTTCTATACCCCAGAAAAAGTGTTATCTTTGTTTAACGGAACAATATTTAGCATTTTTATAATAGTAGGCAACAGCTGACCTAGAACATTATAAGTAATGAAAAAAATGACATGTCCACATATTTTTATCGTAATTTTTATTGCCACAGCAGCAACATTTACCTTTTTAATTTTATGAGTATAGCAGGTAATTATTTAAATTAAATATGCCGGAATGAAAAACTAAAACATGAATTTTAGCACATTATTGTATCACAGATGTTTTTATCAATAATAGTATGCAATAATATTCTTTTAATAAGCTTTCATTTTTTTTCGATTTTTTTCCAAATACCAAATAATTAAGCAAAATTATGAATATGAAATCTAAATAAAAACATAAATGTGAAAAAGGGATAATTTCTGGTTTTCTCCACTTTATATTTTTTTATAAAATAATGCAAAACACGGTCAATTATTATTTTAAACAATAAAAAAATACAAATTTTTACAGACAACTCAAAATATATATATATATATATATATTTTTATATAATATATATATATATATATATATATATGATATATATATATATATACTATATATGATGATATATATATATATATATATATATATATATATATATATATTGATTATTCTGTTTCATTATTAATTTGTAATAAGGACACTCTGCGGATGTGGATTAACGATGACGTCATACAGTGGATGGAAAAATTCAGTATTCATCAGGCCCGACTTACCTTCAAGTCAACAGACAGATTCAATCCATAAATCGAAAAACGTAAAAAAGTTGAACTGAAAGAAGCCACAAATAAATAGAATAAAAGATAACAGAGGATCTAGCAAAGATAAAGACGTAATAATAAATATAAACAACCAAACCACCTCAAACTACGAAAAAGTTTGAAATACTGAAAAACCAACGAAGGATACGAAAGACATAAGAGCAACAAGAAGAGATGAAAATAAATACCTTCTTTATATCAGACTGATCCTCTCATTTGGAGGCACATAAGGGAAGGATTTCCAGAAGTAAGTCTTTTCAGTTATATGTTCAAATGATAAAAAGATTTAGCATTACCGACAAACTTCAGTTCTAAATAAATTTCACATTATTATTTTTTTAAATGATTACGGCTCGCAATAGAGCAACACCAAGTTTTATTTTCACATGCTGCTTGTGCAAGTCTTTCCTTCCCCTCCAAAACTTCAGATCTTTAAAGCACGTGTTAATAAACTGCCTTGTTATATAAGTATTTGCCGTTTGGCCTGCTATGTTTATCTAATGATAATATTGCTGAAACAATTATAAGGATTTTTAAAAATGTTTGTAATACACAGTGACTAACGTTTCCATAAAAGTTTGTCCACGCATCTGATTAGCTGCGCTTTAACAATTAATTAATTACTTTAATTCACTAAAAAATTTATTTGGATTTGGAAATTTCCGTGTTTCTTTTTTGCGACACTATGGACGAGGTGAGAAAATAAACTGCTTAACAAAAAGATCGTACCATTTAATTTTTAGACCCATTTTCAAAGTGCTGTAACTTTTTTAAAAATTAACTTTTTTGAATATCTAAAAGGAAGTTTAAAACCGCGTTTCTACTACTTTAAGCGTATTGCATTTAGTTTTAGTAAGATGAATATTATCATGATGTACAGGGTGATCAATAGAGTGCTGCGAAAAAACAAAAAATTCGAGTGTGTCCCATTTCAGTGGTAATTTTTTTTGGTCGTTATAATCTGGGTTGTTACCAAGGTCATATTAATATCTCTAGAGGTTTATGAGAGTTTTTGAATTGAGGACCTCTGGCTTGCGATACACTTTTAAACGTCAAATTTTGGTAATCAATTCTTTTAAAAAGCTATAACTGGAAAATGGATTGACGGATTTCAACGAGTGTTTTATATTCGAAAAGCTTATTTCATGTAGATTTTTTATGTCCTAAGCACTTTTCAATAGGTTATAATTTTAGGTATACGGGGCAACAAATAAAAACGTGCTGATTTAGAAATCTAAATATAAGGGTAAATATTGAACGCCAAAGGGATCATAGTGTGTGTTTTGTTTTAAAAATGGCAGGTTGAAGTTTATGTCAATATCTCGAAACGATTTCTAGAGTTAATCGATTTATGCTGTTTAAGTGCCTGTAAACTTATTCAGCAAAAATGCGTCGTTATTATGGCATTAGGTCTGAATGGTAGGAATTCCAACAACGTCTTAAAGTTTTAAACAGTTTTAACATAAATTAGGGTATTTGGTGTTTACACCATGGTATACGGAGTGATCAACAAAGTGCTTTCAAATTTATTATGGTATTTATAATTACCGCAACATTAGGTACAGAACGGCCTTGTTTGCTATCCAAAATGTCACAAAATTAAACATTTAAATTTTTTTAAAGCACTTTGTTAATCACTCCGTATATCATGGTGTACAACACCAAATACCTTAATTTATGTTTAAAAATGTTTAAAACGTTAAGACGTTGTTGGAGTTCCTACCATTTAGACCTAATGCCATAATAACGACGCATTTTTGCTGAATAAGTTTACAGGCATTTAAACAGCATAAATCGATTAACGGTAGAAATCGTTTCGAGATATTGACACAAACTTTAACTTGGCCGTTTTTAAAACAAAACACACACATATGGTCCCTTTGGCGTTCAATAATTTACCTATATTTAGGATTTCTTAATCAGCTACGTTTTTTGGTATTTGTTGGCCCCGTATACTCATAAAATTGAGCCACAATAGACCGATCGGTCGCGGTGGAAGGGTGCTATACCCACTCACTTCAAACCTACCTACCAACTTCTCATAAAATTATAACCTACTGAAAAGTGCTTCAGACATAAAAAATCTACATGAAATAAGCTTTCGAATATGAAACAATCGTTGAAATCCGTCAATCCATTTTCCAGTTATAGCTTTTTAAAGAATTGATTACCAAAATTTGACGTTTAGAAGTGTATCGCAAGCCAGAGGTCCTCAATTCAAAAACTGGCATAAACGTCTAGAGATATTGATATGACCTTGGTAACAACCCAGATTATAACGACCAAAAAAAATTAGCACTGAAATGGGACACACTCGAATTTTTTTTTTGCAGCACTCTATTGATCACCCTGTACATCATGATAATATTCATCTTACTAAAACTAAATGCAATACGCTTAAAGTAGAAGAAACACGGTTTTAAACTTCGTTTTAGATGTTCAAAAAGTTAATTTTTAAAAAAATTACAGCAGTTTGAAAATGGGTTTGAAAATTAAATGGTACGATATTTTTGTTAAGCAGTTTATTAGAAGGCCAACAGCACAATAAAGTGTGCGAATTTTTTTTTCTATATGGGCATTGCTAATTTATTTTGCATTTTGCGATTTTCGCGTACGCAAACGGTTATTCGATACGATGTTGTATTGTAGATCAAAGAAATTTGACAATGCATCTTAAAAACAATGAAATTTACTTAAGTTCCTTGTTTTAAATAACGTCCTTTGGGGCGTTTCAAAAGGTGGTAATTGTCTAGAAAGTGGCTATAACTACCAAATTTGGTTTACGGGAGTTTTTTGGGGCGCTGATCACAAATCTATAAAAAACATTTTGCGGAAACGTTTTATATTCGAGATATCCATCATCAAACTTAAAAATCAAACTAACCTTATTTACACTATTACTCCTTCTTTTTGTACAGAATACTTGATTTTTACACTAAATTGGAACACAATAGTCTATAAACACCTTTTAAAAACTTATTTTTCATTTAATTCCAAAAATTCACTTTCAAATGCTGCAACCATGTATACAATAGGGACTTTTTAAGGAAACATGGCCGCCCCGTTTGAAAGTGATATTTGGCAATTTATTAAAAAAAAAGATAAAAATGAACAAAAAAATTAAAAGGTGTTTATAAAACATTGTGTGTCACTGTAGTGTAAAAATAAGAATTGTGTACAAAAGAAGGGGAATATATGTAAATGAGGTTACTTTGATTTTCAAGTTTTATTATAGATATCTCGAAAACGAAACGTTTCCGCAAATATTTTTTCAGATTCGTGATCAGCGCTAAACCCCGTATACCAAATTTTGGGCAAATCGGTTGCGGCCACTTTCTAGACAATTTTCAAGAGGTTACACACTACCCTTTTTTTCCTGTAAAATTAAATTAATTTGTTTTTCTTTATAACCTTTGCTTAAATTTAAAAATAAGCAATGCAAAATATTGGACTTTACAAATATGTTTTTAGGTTAAATAATTAAAGGGGATTATTTAATTTGGTTTTTAATTTATTGGAAACATTCCTTAGTTTTTCTCATTCCGACGAATTTTGGGTTTTTTAAGATCTGAAGTCAGCCATTTTGCACTGTTCTTGCATGTTTTTTTCCCGACTTTTCGATTCTTTTTTTCAAATATAAAACGGAACAGAACTTTTAGCAAAGCTCAGTTGTAATTTAGTGGCCTCCTGGTATTTTTAAGATGTGACAAGTAAACCTTATCTAGTAGCTTTCCAAAGTTAACAAAAGGGTAAAAAAGGGGATTCTAATTTTTAAACGGGGTGTTACGGAACAAAATAAAAAATTGACAATTTGTCTCGGGGAATTTGGCATGTAACTAAAACTAAAATTAATTGGAAAAAAAAATTAGTTCTTATCAGGGGAAAAAAATTTTTTAGGCGATATTTTAGAATTAACAAAAAAAAACAAAAAATGGAAATCTATTAAATTTCATAAATTAAATTTTATTTTTAACGACTAACCGGATTCCAAATAAAATGTAAAATTTATTTTATCTGAGTCTGTTGTCAAAAATTAAAACTTTTATTATTTATTAATTCAGTTAAATAAATTGAATAGCTATAGAGTTCACCTTTTTTCAATTATGGCCTTAATTTATTTTCCAAAATAAAGGCGTCTAAAGCTGTGCAA